>VYZQ01030119.1:161620-206123 GCA_013400655.1 Mystacornis crossleyi
GTAAGTCCCGGCCTCCTCTCAGCTTCCCCCCTCTGCTCTCTCCCCGCGAGCGCCTCCCCGGCTGAAGCTCAGCAGGACTCTGCTTTGAACCCGCTCCTTCTGCAGTGCTGGAGAAAGTCACTGACGCTGACCAGCCATAATCACCTCGCCAGCTCAGCAGGGGGGGCTTCCCAAAGCCTTCGGACTTTCCCAAAACACAGCTGCTCTTGAATGACGATNGAATATTTGAACAGCAAAATAAAAATTAATGGCAACCTCAGCTGCTAACATAAACAGAAACAACTTCCATTTTAAAAGAAAGCAGATGTACTTTCTTAGGTTCAAATGCACAAAGCATTTCCTGTAATATCCACATCACCTTTATTTAGAGCAATCAACCTTTACGCTACTGTATACGAGATGGTAGACACGAGACTGTGTAGTGAATTAGCACACAACTTAAAATGAGTGAACTTTACAAACCACTTTATCAGGTAGAGGCAAAATCCTCCCTCTGTCTTGTAAAATAAACATGAAGGTGCAACATAAAAATTGGGAGAAACATGAAAGGCACAGGAGCACCCTGACAGAGTAAATTATTTGTATTCAAATTAACATGCATCTAAATTTATCCAGTATGATTCTTTGACATCTTTTCTGTTCTTCATTACAGGGATGTGACAAGAGGAGATGGATGCTGGGAATGCAGCTTTGGAGACCACAAGCTGACCCTCACCTTTTTTTCTGGAGAACAGGGGAGGAAAAGAAAAAGGGGAAAGAAAAGAGGAGGCATGAACAGCCACCTGAAATAGAAAAGCAGTATTTTTCTGAATACTTTGAAGAACACGATCCTTAATTTCTCATCAGCTCCATTAATGTAAAGAGCCTGTCCAGCTTGCTATGAATTTAACACATCCCTGGTGCCCACCAGCATTCCCCTGCAGCACCACCTCTGCAACTGTATTTTGTTCTAAGGCACCGGACAGAGCCTGGTAATCACAACAATTCAGAAGGACCAGTCAAAATCTGTGTCCCCTGCTCACGGGGTGGCAGAACACAGGGCTCTGCAGGTCCCTGTTTTCCCACTGGCAGTACCCTCACACTGGTTTCACTCCCAAGCAGTGCTGAGGAACCAGCCACAATGTCCGGGGTCCCTGGGCTCCCCCAAACACACATTTCTCCTTCTCTACCCACCAGTCTGTACCACATATGCCTGATTCTGCTCTAAATACACACTTAGTTGGAAACCAAGCTCAGAATTGCTCACTACTGTAGTGGCACACGGGTTTTAAGCAGATTTGGCATGTATTTTAAGTAAGGGTTCTAAAACATGTTATTATATAAACCCAGATGGATAAAGTTTTCAAAATAAAGCAGATAATAAAACTTCACTGAACATTTGATAAAATATTGACATTTCCACACCCAAAATTTGTAAAGCACTTGGGAGCTTCCGTAACTATTCCAGAGCAAGAAAAAGAACCTGCCAACAACAAAACCAAACAATTTTTATTCATTTTACTGTCTTCATATAAATACATCTATTATCAAATTGTGTCTGAAATCTTAAACTCCAATCAATGCCTTTCAAAAGTTTTCTACGTAAGAAATAGTTTAATGCCAAGTAGTAAAACAAGTATTTAAAGACATTTTTAGACAAAAAGTTATTACTGGGACTGTCAGAAGAATATATCTCTATTTTCAGAGTGATTGTGCATATTTCCCTTTGCTTTGAGAAAAAGAGGATCATTAACATTTAAATTGAAGTAAATGAGACCAATTTCTACTCTGAAGGGTCTGCAAAGCAGGAAACATGATCGAGCATCCAGCAAACCGGCAAATCAAGTCTCTTATCAGCACCTCTTGAATAAAACTCTGTGTAATGTTGTGTACCCAGCACGAAACACTTTTCTCAAGAGAGGCACAGCCCATAGTGACCTTTGAACAGACAAGTAGGTGTTAGAATAAAAACAGCCTTGAGATGCTGGGGTTTGTAGTAACTTCATATTTACAAGCTGTATGTCAGCACTGGCTGTGTTTTAGGAGGCTGAGCAGATCCCTGCATTGTTAAAACAACACGGAGCAGTTCACTCCTTACAGTACTTACAGAACCTGAAATAATCTTGAACCTGACACGAAGCACAACTCAAGGGGAAAAACTGGAGAAGGGTGAAAAAAGGGTTTTCATTTTCACAGACTCGCCGGGTTTCAATCCAGCCACAAACGTGCAACATCCTGGGAGTCAGAGGAGCGTGGGATCCTGCAGGAACACGTCGAGCAGGGCTCCAGGGCCCTGATGCATTACGAACGTGACAAAGGATCACTGACATCCCTGTTAGGATCCAGATGTGTCACTTCAGGCTCAGATTTAGAAGAAAGTCCTCTCAATCACACAGCTGTCCTCCCCACAGACAGGTGCCACTCGGCTGCGGCTCAGCGGAGCTTCACCACTTTAATATATGGTGTCACATTAGCTCTGAGCTGTAACTGCAGGTTGAGTCCCTACGGAATAATCTCTTCTGTGAGCACTTTAAAAAGTGCCTTGGGTAGGATTAGCTTTCCGTCTCTGATCAGGGAAAAAGAACAAAAATATTTTGTCTGGGAAAGGGACTGTAAAATACTGATTTGTTTGTTATATTTTTGCACTTGGGATCTTCCCGTTTGTAATTTACACTTTTATTACTGAATCAAAACGTGCAAGATAAAAGTTGTATGCCAACAGCAGCCAGGTTCATAATGAATAACACTTCAGACCCCTCATATGTATTTAATGCTTCCCTAATGCAGGCAGTGTACAACAATAATTTTTATAATCAGGTTATGAAGCTTCTCTGACAAAGTCCCCTCTCTTCCCTCCCTCCAACACAACACACAGCCAAGCCAGCTCAAAAGTTAGGAAAGAAAGGACACACAAACATCCCTATCAGACAGATTTAAAAAACATATTTCAAACTTCAAATAGTGCTGGGGATCTGCTAGAAAAAAATATTGAAGAGCAAGACTGCAATATGCTTTCATATTTTTTACACCCTGATATTGCCAACAGCAAGATTAAACTGTAAGAAATAATGACAAGCTAAGGCTTTGTCATTTATGTAATATGTGCAGCAATGGAAATAGCAAAGGAGGCATTTTTCTTCCTATTGTCTCAGACTTAGTTGAGAGGGTAAACCAGATGGGCAAAAACACTCAAATTTCTTTCTCCACTGGTGGTGTGGCAGCCAAAGACACCTCCATAGGCCTCAGTGGGGATGGAGTGAAGTGTTCAAAGCCAGGCTGGATAGGGCTTGGAGCAGCCTGGTCTGGTGGAAGGTGTCCCTGCCCATGGCAGGGGGCAGAATGGGGTGAACTTTAAGGTCCCTTCCAACCCAAACTTGTCCATGATTCTACAATCATTCGAGTGCTTCAATCTCTTCTCCCCCAAGTATTCAGTTTTGGAAAACAAACTAGCCAAATAAGGATTAGCAGCTCATAATACTTTTTTTCCTTGTAGTACTGAACTTGGAAACTTCAGGCTATTCCAAATATTTTTAGTTTACCACGTTTACAGCTATATGAGCCCAACTGGGCAGCAAATGCCATGCAATCACACAGAGACCTTAGTTACCATCAACTTTTGTTCTTTCTCTTTTCTCCACATTCATTAAGCCTTTCGTTCTTTATCGGAAATCCACAGACAGGATGAGAATCTTTATCCAGAAAAAACAATTTGTTGTTGTTTCTTTCAGAATTTTAATTGTCTTTTCCAAGATTAATGATCAATTATTGTTTTAAATTTGGGTTTAATTACTGCATTGGAGGAAGACTGAATCATCCCTCTAACGTTTGAGCAGTCTCTGGGCTTCTACCAAAAAAATTAAATAATTTTAACAAGTCTTATTTTATTTTTTAAATGCATGAACTATTATTAATCATAGAATCATGGAACTGTAGAATAGTTTGGAATTGGGTGGGAAGGGATATTAAAGACCATCTAATTCCAACCCCCTGCCAAGGGCAGGGACACCTTACACTGGACCAGGTTTTTGGTAATATAAGAGCAGGTAGTTAAGAATACAGCATCTCACCATTCATCTTTTGTCTAATATTTAATACCCACAAACTGTACTATTTCTGTAAGTAGGAAGTCCTTACCAAAGGAAGCGTCCACCTCCCAGCTGTTTGTTTTTTTTTTTCAGAACTAGCTGCAAATGTCATTTTTGCAGTTAACCATGCAGAGCATTCCAACTGCACTCACAACCCTCTGTTAGCGCAGTGAATGGGAACCAACGGCAGCATAAAGCCAGGCATTTCTGTAAACACTTACTACCAAAATAAACATATTTCTGCTGCTTACTGGTAGACAGCAGGACAAGAGCAGCATTCTAAACCAGGCAGAAAACAGGGGGCTTCCTAGATAAGCACAATGCCCCTCAACAGATCTGGGTTACTGCATCTTCAGCTCAAAGGTTTTGAGATGCCAGTCACTGCGTTTCTGACAAGGGATGAAATCCCCACTGGACTGAGCCCATCATTTCCAGGGTATTTCCATACCCTGTCAGCACTCACACTGCTGCACTGATACTCCTGACAGGTTCCTAGTGCTCTATTAGCAGTTTACTCTTGCTGATTAGATGCAAGGCAGCCAGACAGCAATGCAAATTACTAAGCAGGAAGAATAATTAGAAATTTGATTCATTACAGGAAAGAAGACAATAATTTCAAATAGGACTATTAAAGTAGTTAAAAACACATTTTCACTATGTCCTAATTTCAGTTAATTAAAAAAAGACAACAAACTGTCTAGAAATATTAAGTTTTGATTGGAGAAAAGGAAACTTTAATAATGGGTAAAGGCAACATCTGCAGGATGTTGTGATTTTTTAAAAAGACTGACCTTATTAAGAGAAAAGTGTATTCATATTCATGTGGAAGTTAAAATCTGCCTTTAATGATTTAAGACTAAAACCTAAGGGGCTCAAAGCTGGGTATATAAAATACAGTAATTATACAGTCATAATGATACATAAAATGACTGATACGATAACATTTGTTTTTAATAACACGATATGGATACACTGTCACAATGGCTTTAGTCAAACAACCATAGGCTATTCTAAATTATTTCTCTTTGACTTCGTCTCCCTCACCACCCAACAGCTCTGCAGAGTCCCAGCATCACTGACTGCAGCTGAAAACATCAGTTACTCTTGCATGAAATTGAACTTTATGAAGAATAGGAAGTTACTGATGATCTTCAAATTTGGAAGCATAATAGAAATGCTTATCTTTATACTTGGCATAATTTAAACATTTATACACTAGTAATTTAAAATGGCTGCAATGCCTCACGGTTACGGGGTTTACAAATGATAACTGAACAACCCAGGAACATTTAAAATTCTGCTTTTTCAAACGGCCTATCTCAGCATTCTGCTCCTATTCTGCTCCATGGAATATAGGATTTTAATTTTCTCCTATTACAGTAAGCAATCATGCCTCTATCAGTTTTCCATCTTCACAGCAGATGTGCATATTCAAAGACCTAAACGTTAACTTCCCAAAACAAATACCAAAGTCAAACCAAGACAAAACAAAAAATATGGCCAATTACAACTTTTAGCCCAGAAATAAATAGCCATAAAAAAACAGAAAACAAGAAAAAATGCTTGCTATAAACAGCCTGTCAAACAGAAGCATTCCAATAGGATAAACATGACCCCTTTTTTAATATACACAATCAGCTGTAACTTGCCTTTTTCAAATGAATTTTTCAGACACAGATTTTGAATTCAATAATGTATTTCAGGATTGAGGCAGTCAATTTCATTAATTATTCTTTATTTTTTTTTGTTTCCCTGGAAAGCTAGACATGGGTCACTGGGTGGACTGGATACTCCCTCTTCCAATTCTGAATGAGAAATCCACACAGTATAAAGTGAATTAAATGAAATGCAGACAATTTTACTGCAGTCTTTAAGATGAAGAATTCAAATAGACTATGATTGTCAGGACAAATTTGTTAAATAGATTTAGCAAAAATTTAGCAAAAACAAACACGCATGTTTGTGCTTATAATGCCTATCATCTGTTGAAGTAGATTACTGTAAATCAGCAAAAGGGTTGAGTTCAAACCCTCATTCTCAAAGATTTGTGTTTGCTTATCAGCTAAGAATTTCCATAAAGGAAAACAGGATGACCGTCACAAAATTTCAGTGGGCTATTTCACATCTGGCCAGAAATAGTTTAAAGATACCAGCTGGGTTTCATCGCCTCCACTTCAGACCTGTCTGCACTCAGAGGCAGTGAGGACGAAATGCCTGAACACAGCCAGAGCCTCACACCCCAAGAAAAAGAGAAAACAACACAAACTCCACTTTTTAAAAGCCTGAGTTTTGAAGACTCAGATTTGATTTGGACTGAACTCAATTACTCAGACTTTACTGGAATTGTGCTGCAAACTGAGGTTGCTGCATTTTTAAAGCCCTGACAAATATCTATATACATGAGCCTGCTTCATCAGCAATTTTGTTTCTTTTCCTGGGATGCTGAACTCTGCTAAAAGAAGCCTCATTCCAAGACTTTAGCATATAGAAAACTCCGACTCACTTGCTCCCACAGCAGTTTATTTACTAAAGACTGGTACAAAATTAAACAATAAATTAAATCTGAGTACAAGTTCATGACTTGGTTTAAACAAACATCTGTTTCTGAGACAACAGAAAACCCATTTTATCTTTTTTTTCTTTTTTTAAATATCTCTTTCAAAATATGAGGGTGATTTTTCTTATCTTTTAGCTTTTCTGTAATTGCAATAAAAGATGCAATCCAGTTCAAATGGCTGCAGCTGACACCAAACTTGGGGGGAAAAAAAAGGAACAACCCAAGTTTCTTAAACCCAACAGCTGACAAACAGACAAAAGCCAGGTTTTATTGAACCCTATCCTCATTCATTTGGAGCACAGCAGGAACCATCCACGTTGCAGAACTGGGACACAGCCCTTAAATCCAGCAAAATGTTTCCTTTTGGTCTGCACTAAAGACAAAGGACTAGACAGAAATAAAGCTACAATTTTACATAAATAAAAGAAACCAGGGAACACAATACCCTGAGACACTCTTAGTGCCTACGTGTACCTAGACACTAAGACTCCTTTTGGTCTCAGAACCAGTTTGATTTTTCTCTTGCTTTTGGGTAGATCTAAAGGGGAAAAAAAACACAAAACAAAACAAAACAAAAAAAAAAAAAACCACCACACACAACAACAATACACCTCTTCCACCTTTGCAGACTCTGTTCAGGAAAGGTTTGTTGACCAAGGTAGGAAAAATAATATGATTATTGCCTGTGGATGTACCACTAACTTCCTAGGTTAGGAGCACAACCATGTACTGGAAAGGCAAAAAACATAAACCCTAAGTTTTTTAAAGGTGAATTCAGTAATAAGCCAAGTGTGTAAACAATGGTGAACTTTAACCACTGCTCCTGTGTGTGTAACCACAGAACACATGCAATGAGATGTTATACAACCCTCCCTCACTGCTCTGCTGATAGTCTCTGTCCTGATCCCTGGGGAGGGCCCAGGGTGGGCAGGGAGTGTGTTCTGAGGGCTCCTGATTTCTGGAGAATGGCTGTAGGCAAAGCAAGATCACTGGACTGCCTGTGCATGCACACATTCCCAGCCACCACCAGGCCTCCACGTGTGCCGGGTTTCAGGTCACAGATCAATTAACTCCTGTGCTTGCACCACCCCGCAACTCTGGGACAGGATTTGCGGCTGTGTAACCTGTAATCTCTGATCTTCAGCTGAAGAGTGCAGTGGCAAGTGAAAGACTGGTTTATGGACCCTTGAGATGTCCCTAAAGGATGTGAAGAGCCACCTTCAGCAGAGCCAGACATCAGCACCTGCTGTTTTCTGACTCCAAGACATCCATGCCAACGCTGGAGGATACAGCTTTCCTTAAAAATACAAAATGCAATGAATCAGAATACACAAAACAATACACTGCATTTCCAAGCCCAATTTCAGCTTTCACACTTAAGAAAAACTGTATTTGGGATAATATTTGACTAAAGTAAATTTCGGGGGCTAGATTTTTTTCCCAAGATAGCTGAAATCTTCAAATACTTAGCATTTCCATTAGTCAAACAAATCATTATGCTAGATAAATTTCCATCTTCATTAACAAAAATAAAAGGCAAATAAAACCATGAAACCCTTCCCAAACAATCCCTGCAAATACTTGAGAATTCATGCACCAAACAGATAGTTGCATTATAAAAGGAGTTGGAAATGTCATAAAACAGAATTAAGAAACAATACTGAAGTGATATACAGGGAACCTTTCACTTCTGGATCACCTCTGGAGTGTGCTTAGAGCTACTTAGTCTGACACTGAATTTTAAAGCACAAGATAGAAGGAGAAGTGTTCACTTCACTGCTGTACACAGGGCCCTGGAGGAACTAAGCCCTCCCTCACCCTGAACCCTGCCCTGAATCTTCCACATGGCACGGGATGGAGGGAACATAAATAATTACATCCAGACTCGCATTCCAACCTGGTTTATAATCCTATTATTAGTACTGTGCCTAGAGCGTTTTGGATGCACGGCCAACTGGGTGTTGGAAAAGTCTGTCTTGAGACAAGGAACACCCTGGGGAAGGTGGAAACCTACTCCCTGATTTGAGGCTTCTGTCCCTGCAAAGGGAAGTGGCTGGTGCTGCCAGGTTTCCTAGCTGACCACAACTGCAGCAGAAATGTTTTCTGAGCAAATTACCACGTTCATTTCGCTCCTCATTTTATTCCCAACCTTCAACTTCCCATCCGTCATTCGTCCAGTTGATTTTTAGCTCAGCTCGTTCAAACCCCACAGTTTAGAAAAGCTTTCTTTTGCACAGAAGACACTGTTTTTTTCCATTTCATTCAAACACCCTCTTCTGCTGTTAGAAATGAGCCAATTAAACCCACAAAGGCACTTATCAGTAGTCCTTGCCGCTATCGTATTTACCTTCCTAAGATAAAGGCACTTGAGAACTACTGAGGGAGTTTAACCCTGCGCTGCCTGCACAGCACGGGCAGCTCCTGCTGCTGACCTCAAATGAGACTTGAAGGCAAAAAGCGAAGCAAGTGATTTGCACAGAGAGACAAGGGGCAACCCAAACCCACAGAGAAAATCTGTTCTTCAACCAAAAATTGAGAGAAGTCCTTCTTTCTCAGCCCATCTCTGGCTTTCAGTCTTCGGAGTACAACACAGCACCGAACTTTAACAGGTGCTAGCTGCCGCTTTCCTCTCTCTCCTCCTACTTTTCAAAAAGAGCCTCTCTCTGCATGTAAACATCCCAAAATTCAGTGGCAGACATCTATTGTTACAGCAGACACCATGCTATAGCAAGCACAAATTCCCTCCAAAGCAAAAGCCAATTAATTGTATGTCTTACAATTTGTTAAAAAAGAAACAAACAAACAAAAACCCCCGAAGTTTAATTGCTTTTCTAATATAAAATCTTTACACTTTTTGCAGATGATTAGGTTATTTCACAGTTTATTATAAAACATTTTCTATTATCATTAACTGGAAGTTAATAGTTTTCTGGTGTGGTGGCTGGAGTGTAGTAACTGCAGTGACACACCAACATGAATTTTAAGTTGCTGCGTACGGCAGCAGTACAAATCTGACCTGCCAGCCAGAAACAATAGACAAAAAAATCCGAGTATATAAAAATTAGAGCTTACATTTTTCAAGGTATTGAGCTTCCCTTGTCACCAAAATAAATGGCAGACCACATAAATGGCAGAACTTTCCTGGAGTACAAGGCCTAAATTAAACAGCTAAAGGGTAACTGCAGGTCTGGATTCAGAAGCTGTTGGAAGCTTTTAGAGAGAGAGAACTGGGCATTTCAATGATTCTCTTTCCCTGTGAAAACTGCACACATTTCATATATTTCACTCTTTTTAGAAAATGAAAGCAGACAAAAAAGGATTATTCAAGTAGTGCTAGGGCTCTTCAAGAGAACATAAAATTGGAGAGAGTGTAGTTTTTTTAAATTTTGCTGGGAGGGCTCTGCAGTCAGATGGAGATGCCACCTCAGACCTGCTCTGTAAAGTGAATGCAGATGCAAGCTTAGATCTAGACATTCAGTCCTAGATGAAAACATTTAAGACAGAACCTGCCAGAGAAATCCTTCAGAAACTGCATGATTGCTCCGTGTCCTTGAAACAGCCACAGCTGTCTGCCTCGCTGAGGTCCATCCCAAAAAACACCTGACGCTCACACAACACATTTTGTCTCTGTGTGCTCTTAATAGGCTTCCGTTTACCTGCTGGAGTGCAACCTGTCAGCTTGGCCACCTCAAATGCCTGCAAGCCTCAATGGTATTTGTCTCTATACCTTTTGTTCAAAGCCAGGCTGAGTAAAGTCAGCCAGGAGGGTTCAAGCATCAATACGCCACTGGCACATACTCTTAAAGGGAGCAATTTCCTGCCGAAGAGTTGGCAACGGCCACCACAAGCTGCCCCTCTGAAGTCAGCTTTGTCCTACTTTGCTCAGTTTACGTCTTCAATAAGAGGTCACAGTCCTGTGCACAAAGTTTGAGAAACTTCAGATGCCGTGTATGGTATCACATGACTCACCACAGGGTGAAGCTAAGAAGATGAGAATGTAAGTAAAACTACCAAGCAGGAAGGGACAGAGGTGCTTCCATCCCTTGCTGAAATTGGGAGGAAAGTACAGTATTTCTCAAGGGTCTTCTTGGGAGTGTCCTTCACAGAGCAGCCTATGCCCATGGTAGAGCTCTACAAACATCCTTCCTTTTAATATCGATGCATCAACATAGCGCTGGGCACTGAGCCTGGGTTCACTGTAACTCTGCACTGAGCCAGCAGCACTCCTCTGTCTCAGGACCACGGAGATTCCCTCCTTGCTTCAGACATCTGGAGGGAAGGCACAAAGTGCTTTTGGTCCCCCAGGCACCTGCTCAGCACTCAGAGCGCCTCTGTTATTTCTGTCACATGGGTGAGCTGCCCTCGACTGTCCTTCCAAGGGCCAGTTTTTGGAGTTCTCCAACCCATTCTTCCCTACGTAGCTCCAATTCTCCGGGACAGGGAAGAATTCTATCCTTCATCTGCCTCAAAGCAATGTCTCCTCAAGACCATTTTAGATGTGGGAAAAGAAAGGGAGCTTTATGCTACTCTGCCTACAAGGACACCTGTACTTAAGTTTTACTGGAGTACAGCATGTATTTCCAGTCACCTAAACCAGTTATTTTTGGGGGTCACCTACAATCAAACCTCATGAACCACAAGCAGACATGCCACCAAACAACACACTTGGTTCTAGGCCTTATGTGAATTATAAAGGTGGTCTGCATTTCTAGTTCTGTTCTCAGTACATCCTGCCCTGAAATTCAAACTTCTTGAAAAGTTTTTCCTTCTACTCAGAAACATCTGAGTAAGAGCTCACTGTGCTGAGGAGCCACTGATTTCTGAGCACATCAGAATTTCAAGGTTACTATTTTAAGCTGGACTTAATTTTTACACTAACAATCATCATCTAACTGCCCTAGTTTAAGGGAAAAAACGCAGAAATAAGGTTCCAGCCTTTGTCTCATCTGGCCCTTGAAATTATAATTCTTCCACAACAGAGAAGTTAATTGAATTCCAATTTTAAATGTACCTCTAAGACAAGAAACACACTGTACACATTACAGCATCCCACAGTGAGAAAGAGTCTTTGATAGAATTAGAATTTGCTTTCTTGCATCTCAAATGCAAATTTCTCTGGAGATAGCTAAAAAAATCTGGTAAGAAACAAAAAAAACTCTTCAGCAATAAAATATTTTTAGTACATAAACAAACCAAAATATTCTCATTTGCATATGGCACATCTTCATCTCCTGTGACATTTTTTATTTTTATCCTATATGACAATGCTACTGACAAACTAAATAACCAAAAAAAAGCAGGCAGCATTTCTGATGCCAGATGCTGAAGATCAATAGCTATTTCCCAGAGTTTATGGCATAATTAAAATTTGTAACAGGAATAATTTTCTCTTCAACCCCCCAGGCTAAGACTAGAATTATTGACTAAGTCTAAGTTATGTAGTGTAGCACCTGTTATTATGCTTATGGATAATATAAAGGATTTTATGCTTTGTACATGTAATCTGGTAAGTATAGGAACAGTAACTAGGAAAGAATTCTATCAGGAAAACAGGAGTTATAAACATTTTGTTGTTCAGGTATGCAGAAGACATGAGCTTATATAATTATCTGCTAGTTAAGCTGTGCTACAGGTTACAGGGGGTGGCCACAATGCCCATGAACTACCAGGGAACTGGATTTCCAGTCCCTCAGAGCTCGCAGTGCCTTTGCTCCGTGGAGGCATCAGCCCAGGGAGGGGGTGCCAGAGTCACTGGTGCTGCCGGGGGCTGGAGCAATATATGGCAATTTAAATAAATTTACTGCCATGAGGGAATGGCTTTGTATTTAAAACCCAAAGAGTCTGCCTATGCTTTCCTCTATCCAAGGATTACAGACAGCAAAGAAGAGAGCAGAGCTGATCAAGGACAACGACACATCACCTCCATAAGGAGGGAGAAACAACAAATCCTTCTGCACAACCATCATTGCCATGACTTGGGTTTGCTGTAACTTCAGACTCTGATAGTCAAACAGACTCAGTTTGTAAGTGAAAAGATACATATTTGTTTGCTGTCAGCCATAAAAACTCATCCCTGGGCAGTGGAAGAATAACTGGATTATTTCTTGCTCACGTCTCAATCAGTGCTAACAATACAAACCAAATTAAACCCTCTTGATACCAACGCAACCCCATTACTTTCACTGCATTTTCACAAATAAAACAAAACTAGAAAGTTGGTAAACATTTCTGCTGATGAAGCACAAGAACAAATACAGTCTGACTCAGTCCCTCTTTGCAAGGCTAGCAGGAATAAAATGTGGTAAACTTAATTGTGTTATGAAGGCACAGAAAATCTGAGCTTACACAGACAGCAGAAATGCCACTTTTAAAAGCACTGTTTGAAGAAAAAGATGAATATATACACAAATTGACAAAGCCAGCTATTATGCCTAGCACTATGGATTCATAGTAACATTTGGGCTAAAAACCACAGCTCCAGTTTCTGTAACTATTTCTACAGGGATGGATTTAGTTAACTTTAGTTTCTGCTTTTTATTCTCCTGAATGCTAAGAAGAGCTTCAGGATATGACCAAAATATAACCAGAAACATGAAACTGGAAAAAGGCAGAGGCAGCTACAGCAACACTCCAAGAGAGCTGACCCTTGGTACCAGGCAGGCCCAAAGGTACCCCGTGGCTCTCCACCAGCTGGAACATCAGAGTGCACTCTAAAAACCCCAGAATTTAAAAAATTGACTGAAAAGCTCCAACACTACACAGAGCATGCACATTTTTCTCAAGAGGGAAGATGACAAGTGTCTTTGAAGACTCTCTCATCACTGGTTTGCAGTGGTTTCTAGCTACTTGCCTTGATGTACGTGAAGTCAATGTTCCTTGCTTCTCTAATTGCTGACTAAATGCAAAATGAACAGTCTCAGTTCTATATATCCCACAACCAGGACGCTGATTAAGAGACCAGGCCTTGAGGGGGGCAGGGGGGAAACAGAACCAAACAAACAAACCATCCAACACAAAAACACTGGGAAAAAAATTCTAAAGACCTGGGTCAGGATGACATTGCAACAAAAATCCAACCTTGCTTGTCTTTATAAAACACATCTCAAGAACTCACTACAAGATACAATAGCATTTAGGACACTGTCCCACTGTGGTGGTGATCAGCAGAGATGCTGTTTTTTCAAGAAAAGTAAGAAGACAAATAAAATAAAACCTCTCACCATCACCACCTTTTCCACTAGGACTATGGAATGAAATCCCTGTATAGAGATGGAAAAATTTCCAGCCACTTCCACAAAACTTACAGTACTTGAAGGAGAAGGAAAAAAGAGATCTTGTCAGGACCTGCTATGAATGCAGAACACTCTTTAGTTTATGAACTAGTTCATATCTGCATAAGAAGTTTACATAAAATTGGATTCCCTTTGCCTGAACTGCTCAGACCACATTGATATTCCCTCCACACCAACCTCGGCTCTTTACTTTTCTCCAGTAAGTGACTTACTTTCAGAAAAAGAGGTACAAGAGCAGCCAAAATAAACATAACCCTTACCACACACACTGAACAATGATGTACTGGGGGAAAAACCAACAACTTCCCTTGGATCACTTCCCTAGAGTGGCCAACACTGAACCTGACAGCCTACTGCTGACAAGGGCTTATTCCTGCATTTGGTAGAATTTCAAAGTTTAAACCAGCTTTATGAGGAAAAGTTTTAGACACTTTGCAAACATAATCCTTTGGCTGTATATCCACTACGTTTTCAATTTCAGTTTTACTTCTCGCAGGGAGATGTTGCTATCTTGTTTCATTTTCAGGCACACATATTAGGATGCAATCATCTGCAACATACCTCTAAGAACTGGAAAGGATCGTAACAGCAAAACAACAATAATACCAAGCAGATTGAGAGCTGAAAGTCCTGGGCTTGATACCCAGTTTTGTGGTCAGTTCTCACCACTGCAGACAGATTCAGTCTTATCATACTTCAGTTTATGCAGTTTTCTCAGATTTAATATGCTTATATTAGTGATAAATATTTCTGCAGAACTGAAATCTCAAATCCTGATTCGTGAGCACATATAAACTAAAAAACACCAGATATTCCTGTAATAAAAGAGTTAAAAGCACCCTGAAAATGCTAGAATGACTTCAGCTGAAGTAAAAAGAGTGCTCTGTGCTGTTCCAGCTGCTGATGGCTCTGCGGGACTATTTAAATCTTGTATTTTTCACAGCACCAGGATAGTGATCAGAACATACTTCTCCAGCTCTCTGGATTCACCACTCTGAAATGAAAGTCAAAAATCTACAGGAGGCAGCAATAAAATGAATTATTTTAAATTACCCATTGTTACTGTACCTGGTTGGGGAATAGAGCCAAGCTGTGCAAGAAATGCTATCACAGGAAACCCTTGCTATTATCATTCAAAAAGAGCCTAAAAGGGACCCAATGATGTTCTGCGAATAACTGTCCAGAGAGCAAACCTCGATTCGCAGGGCTGAGGTCATCCAGAGACAAGGGGAGAGGAAGCACTTTCACAATTCACCTTCAGAATTACACTTTTTGTTAGAGAACCACCCAGTTAATAACTGCAGCTGATTACAGCATTCATTAGCATTATTTAGAGTCCTGCTCAAAAATACAAACCTGATGGAAAACTTGTTCATGTAGCTTAGCAAGCTGGGTAGACCTGGAGGCCAAGAAGCCCTGTCAGCAAGAAAGAGACATTTGAGACTGAAATTTGCTTTCTGGGACATTCCCTTCTCAATTCCCACTGCTCCATGCAAGCATGCCAGGATCTTTATGCAGGCTCTTGATACTTTCGTATCACCTTTCTCAGTAAAAAGCAGGAGCTGCTTCTTTTAGACCTGATCTGTAAATATTTCATGAGACTACATATATATTGATCTAAAAATCAACATCAGAACACAAGAACAAACCCTAAGGAACACACACTCGGAGCTGATCCAAAGCCCAGATTAATTATGGAGGGAATCTGAACTTGCTGAAAACTGCTTTTAGAAATAATGCAGTGGTTTAATCATTTGTTTACATTAACTATATATATAATGAAACCAGTTATAAAATGCTCAAGTTATGCTAATAAACAGCACATAAGGGAGCCCTGAAAAAAAAAACCAAACAATTTTTTCAGGATGTTTTATTAATAATGCTCATATGACTCCTCTCATTCTTGCTCACTTACTTGTGCCTCTCAAGAACCAAAAGAACAAGCTGCTTTTACTTGAACTTCTCAATTCACCTCTCTCCTCTGTGGGCCAGAGGCAAGCATGGATTACACACACTTAGCAAGCCAGCAAAGTTGCTACCATCATCTAGCAACACAATACAGTGTATGATCAATTACAGCTCATGTACAATATCATCAAATTAAAATTTACAGTAATTGCATCTCGTGGGGCTGATATTGTCACATTCTCCAGTAAACAGTACTTAATTCATGGGAAGACTGAAAACAACAACTCATGTGAAGGGAATGGATCTTGATTCTAAAAGCAAAAAACCCAACAATGACCAAAAAAAGGGAAAAACCCCAAACCACCACAAAAATACATGGTATTCTCAGCGAGTTTCAGCGCTTTTCTGAAGGGCTCTCAGTGCGCTGCCTGAAGGACGAATCAATCTACGGCTGGCAGTCAAAGCCCCATTGTTCAGGGCTCTGCTCTTTTCACTTGTCACACCCAGGCTGCGGGAACGGGGCTCTGAACCACTTCCAGAAGCGGCACAACAACCGCAGAACGGAACCAAGGGTTAATTTATTCTCTGGGCTTACTGTACTCGGCGCAAAACAAAAATGCTGTGATGGCAGAGCGACCTTATATTTACTGATTGACCAGATGGCGAGAATTACTGACTTATGTAAGCCCCGAGCCTCCTTCCCCATCTGACGGGGGAAATCAAATAAAGGGCTCTGCACAGTCTTTAGTGCTCCAGCCTAATCATCACAACACCATTAGAAGAAAGTGCTGCAGGGAAAGGCAAGGAGGGAGCGGGACCGAAAGCCTGGATCCTCAAACCCAGGGTTTCTTTCACAGCACAACTGAAGCCATGGGTACAGCACAGCAAGGTGTGTGCACCTGCTGCCCAGGCCGTATCTTTTTTGCTAATGAATAAGTGAAGCCAGCCTCCAGGGCTGTCAATCTGGCGCCTTTAGTAACTTATACAAGCCTCAAAGTTCTCTAAAAATAAATAACATGAAAAGGAACCCAAGTTGTCTCACTAGCAGAGGTTTTGACAGGTATCTTGAGTAATCTTAATATTTGCACCTTTCTTTCCTTAAAAAAATACCAGCTGAAACGCCAATTATTTGGGACAGTTTTAAAAACAAGCACACATGGAAATAAGGTTGATGGCAACAGAAAAAAATGAAACTGGGGGCGTGCATGTGTGTTTCCATGTGTGCACACAGAATATTTTGATTTAAAAACCAGAATTACTGTGCAGCCCTAATTCTTGTCCCATTTCCACTAAAGCAAATCAAGAGGAATTCCATTTGACTAAGCTCACTTAGGCTAATGGAGGAAAGGCACAAATTAAGCCAGAATCACAATCACAGTTCCCAAAAGACCTGTATAAAATACAACGTGCTTGAAAATATTTTCCATCAGTTTTATTCGTAGATTCTATTGGCAGAAGTGAAATAGCTCCTTACAGCACAAAAAATAATATTGGAATTAGACTGGAAAACCTTCTGAGGAGCAAACCCCTGTAAACCACAAGTCAGGTCCTGAATGAAGAGAGAAAGAAACAATACCAATTCTTTCATTACCATGCCTGAAATGGTGTTTAGACCTGTACAGCATTGAATACTCCTGGTGTTTTACGCAGTATTAAAATCTGGATCAAAATCTAATTTGCCACCATATGTTTTCTGGATAGTTCCTACATACTTATTAACATACAGAAAAAAAAAAAGGAGAAAAAAATAAGGCAGTGGAACAAAAGTTCTCTGTGAACAAAACCTGCTCCAGCATTAATGGAGTTATTCCCTGTTAAATAGGGGGATCTGAGGCACACATTTGAACCTCTGGATTACATGTGTGCATGCATATAAAAAATAACTTCAAGGGAAAAACAGTAACACATCTTGTCATTGACTGGAAAGTTACCACTCCAGCTCTCAAAAAACCTTTTGCAAATTTTACAATAGTTTAGGGATTCTTGCAAAACACAAAATAGACACAAAGCTTTATCCCTTGTATGCAAAGCATGAGAAAGAGGCCAAGAAAAAACTGGTAAAGTCAAGCAAAAGAAAAGCATGGGTTGAATGTCAGGGGAATAAACCCACTGAATGCTAAGAAGATAAAATAATGGAATTATTCCTCAGGAAGATAATATTTTCTGGGATGTTAAAACAGCCTGTTGAAAGAAAAAAGGGCTACTGGGAAAACATTCTTTCTCAAAGCAAAAAGTTGACATTAATGTTGCAAAAGAAGGACTAAGCAAGATTTATGAAGTGTAGCATTCAGGATTCTACTGAAAATTTAAAATACCTTGGACAGAATACTCTGTTCTTACAGTTAGTCACACAAGTGCCCACAAGGGCTATTTTGCATGCATGTGTTGGTGTAACCTCAGCACAGCCCACAAAAGGAAAAGAAAAATAAAGGCAACAAGCTGGAATAAGCCACAAATGCTAAACAGAAACAATATCCTTCATCTCCCGCGTTTGCCATGCCCTGCTCACATGCAACAGGCACAAAATTCGTGCAGAACAGTTCAGCAAAGCACTTCCTACCCAAAACCATTTGTAGAACGTTTAACTAAGCTACAGAACAGTAACCCCAACATCCACAGATCACCTTAAGTTTAAAGCAACCTTTACTGACAATACAGTGCCAAATGCTGACACGATCTTATCAGATCTTTCCTCACCCTCCTGAGTTCAAGCAGTGGGTTGTTTTGTTTTGTTTTGTTTTTTTTTTTAATAATGCATTGCAGAGATGAGTGATGTGGATTTCCTCCTTCCCCCAAACACATGCAAGGACACGTCCCCTCGCGTGGACACGCTGCCACAGCCGGCAGCAGAATGAGCTCCCACACGCAGAGCAAGGATGCCCCAGAGCTGCCGACAGCACAGCCTTCCACAGGCTGCGTGTGCTTACCTGGCTGGGCTGCACTCGCTGCACCGGGCTCATTCTCTCCCATTTCCACAAAATGATAAACTCCCCTGAAAGGAGCCGAGCCGTTCCAGCCCTTGGACTTGGTTGCTGTGCAAATTCTGACCTCCTGACTTTCGGCTGCGGCGCGGTAACCCTATACCTGACTTTCTGCTGGGAATAATTAGTATCCTGCTTCCTGAGCTACCTGGGCCTGCCTGACCTGTTTCTCTATAAACTGACATCATATCCTTTGATCTGATTTGATTAACATGTGCTTCGGGCAAGGCTGCTTTGTCTCCTCTTGGGCTCTCCTGCTCCTTCGCTCCCCACCCTCTCCTTTCACTTTCACACAGGCAGCGAGATGAAGCGGATCTGTTCTGTGGCAGATCTCTGGTTCGTGGCAGGTGTTTCGGACAAAATACCAAAGGCCACAGAAAGTTTGCAACTGCTTTTAAAGAACCCATTTCGTCGGAAAACTGAGTGTTAACTATCAAACCAGCCTCTGGGATGGGAACTTTGCAGCTCTCCACCTCAGAGGACAACGACTGCTGCCGATGTAGCGTCCCTTGGCGAAATCTTTGCCAAGAACCTCAGACCTCACCCACCCTTTCCCAAGGATTATCCCCAAGGATTATCCCCAAGGAAAATGCTTTCCTTCAACACTGCAATTTCAATATTGTTTTGACTGTTTAATAAAAAGTGCTTCTAAACAAAACAAAAGGTGGTTTTGCTTGTCTTACCCTCCCTCTCCAGCACAAGGAGATAATCTTACCCAGCCACACTCCCAGCTGAGTTCCAAGAAAATATTTGCTCTTTTCTGCCATGTAAATCAAATATCAGGTGTCTGATACATTTGTAATCAATTTGTTGAAAAAGTACACCTGTCTCTCTGCCTTCAAAGTCAGTTTTATTTCAACATTTACATTTGCAACTGCCAATGACAAAAATCAAAGAGAAGATAACAGCATTATTTTAAAGGAATAAACTGCAACTTAAATGAGGTAATTAGCTCTCATCATGGTAATCTCCACCTGGCTATACTCTAAAATAATAATCAATAGCATTAGAATTTTTTTTTAATCCAAAAGCAATTAAGTCTGTTTTTAAAACTAAAATGTATTGTCTTTTTCTTCCCTTTTTTAAGTACTGAAACAAACACAGAAGGTAAAAAAAAAAAATGGAAGATGAGTTCTTCAAGACAATTCATGCTAGGTAAAGTGTACCTTTCAAGTAAAATTTCTGAAACAAACTATGCTAATTCACACAAAAATCTCATTTAGAGGAAAGAATATCCCCACAGGCAGTAACACCCCTCAAAGTAAGCATCACATAAGCAGAAGTAAAAAATGTTTATGTCCTGAGTTTTGCTATAGAAAGTAAATCAGACATCCCCCAAACCTCAATCATCTGAGCAATGAATTCCAAAAGAAGTTTTCACTTGGTTTGCAGAAATGAAGGAGTTTACAACAAAATGCTCATGCTTTATTCTCGCCTGACTATTAAATTAGTTGGGTTAAACTGACCATTCCACAGTCAGAAAAGAAGCTTTATCAAGAAGGCAAAGAGAGAAGAAAAATGAACTAAGGTTTGATTTAGGACTTCCATTATTTTATTTCTGTTAGCTTAGCTCAGCAATTGCTACGTTTTCCCCCATAATCAGCTCATGGTCCAAAATTTGCAGTCAGTGGTTCCTACAATTCACCAGGCTCATCCATCCAACTGTCATTTACTGCCAGTGAGCTGAAGCTGCCCCTGGCCAGCTCAGGGTCACAGCAAGGGGTGAACTCCAGCAGACACCCCGGGGAATCTCCCCAGCTGTGACCTCCAGGTCCAATGCTGAACATCATCTTGAGTTCATTTACTGAGTTTTCACTGGAAACTACCAGTGAAACATTCCACTGAAACATCCGTTTAGTGGGTGGAGGTTTTCAGCTCAGTTCTAGCGCAGCTTCCTCTGCTTAAGGACAGTGACTAAATGAAGTTATTTTTGTGTGCAGAGAAGTGAGTAAGAACTTTGGTGGCTTTCTGTTTACTTCACGAGTGAAAAACCAAAGTGGTCTTTCCTGAACGCTTCTGTCAGGACAGTTACTGAAACAGTTGTGCAAGAGCAGACGTTGAGCCTTTATTAAAGGGTCTAGGTCTATTCCTGCTTTTCAACCAAGTCCCTATTAACACAGGAGATACCTAGGCTGCACAATCCCTTTTCCTGGGGACAGCAGAGGAACACGTACAGAAACTCCTCCTTGACCATCTAACTTGGGGAAGTCAAAGATTTGGTCCTGAGTTTCTATAAACAAACAAGTTTGAGCTGCTCTATTTTTAAAACACATTTCAGAAAACAAGTTTATTTATCAATGAAGTGCAAAGCAAAATATATTTGATAATTAACTGATGAGACAGAAACATCTATTGCATTTCTGCCCTCTCCAAACACAAACTGTCCATCCCTTGAAAGAGAAATCCTTAAATAACCTATGTTAGTATTATTTCTAAGCATGGGAAAAATCACAGTGATTAGTTTTTACCCTCACTACTGTATTCTATGAGGTGTCCTCCCACCCTCATAAAGAGAGCTACCCATTCCAAAGAAAACTGAAGTCTAAGGCAACAAAAATAACTCTTCTCCTTAGCTACTGAGTACCAGCACTTTCCTCCAAGAGAAGGATTTTGATCTTAGGCTTTTAGCACCTACAGAAGGATTTTGTAGTTTAAATCCTAGCATTTTCTCACATCACCTTCTGTTAACTCTTAAATATTTTTAAGAATTCAAGAGATGAGAGTGATAGTACTGAAAATACTTCTTCCCTTGAAACGAAGTCTACAAGTGGGAATAGCACAAAAAGGACGGAAACTCAAGATTTTTCACACTCCCTCTCCCAACAATGACTGATGGTGAGAAGTGGTTTTCTTGCCTTTATGTTCTCTTAAAACTGTTTGTTGTGCTCAGTTGCGTGCAATGATTTAAATGGAGTGTTTTCCAAAGGAGGAACTCTTAATTCACTCACCCTCTCCAGAAGGACCTAAGTGTGAAAATGCAGCGGCTTTGTTCTGCTCCCAGAGGAAAAAAAAACAGAGAAAGTGATTCTGTATTTACTGCACATCAAATATAATATTTCTTAGTCTAAAGAGTGCATTTGACAGTCAGTGAACAGAAACATAACTTGATTATTGTAGTGATGAGGGCTAAAAAAGAGAAAATTCAGTTGTTATGCTGTGCATGAAGCCATGGCAAGCAGATCACTGCATCATCCTGCTGACACCACGGGTGACTATAAGCTAAATCCGATGTCATTAGAAACAGAGCACACTCCACCAATAGTGCTAAGAATTGGCAGAGAATATGAATTTTGTCACAAGTTTACTAGAGTAGCTCCACAAAGCTAGAGAGGCTCTCACAACTGAAAGCCTTCAGAAAAGCAAAGGTTTCCTCTATGTGCTGGCCCAAGCGCTTTCAGGACTCTCACTTTTACTCAAGAATATTGTTATTTTATAGAATTAATGCAAACAAAGCAATATCACCAACAGCTAACACTGCTGCTGTCACTCTTGATTGGCAACGCATTTTGTTACTCTACATAGGGAAGAGAAATACACATTTTGGGGGTTGTTTTGGTTTTTTCTAAAGAATATCATTCCAAGGTTTCCAAAACATGAATAATGAGGCACACTTATTACATATGAAATTGCACAGATAATAATAATAATATCTAGAACTGAAACATAAGAACTGTGAATATGCAGGATTCTTTTACACAGTTGCCAAGATGACTCTGATCCAGGCTCTGTGAACATTTGCTCCTTGATAACCACGTGTTTTAAAGTTCATCACAGGAGAGAAGCAGCCCACAAAGTTTCTTGCAGTGACCACCTCTCTGGCATCATGGGCTGACAGTTTTGACAAGACAATAATGACAAATATTTCACCTTCAACAATGGCAATTGTGCTGGGAGAAAAAGGGAAAGTGCCAATCCTGTCTGCCTCCTCAAACCAGAGGGACACAGATTCTGATGCTTGTATACTGTTGGTGCTCAGGGTTTCTTGTTGTTAGTGCTGGTTGTTTATTTTTAAGAGCAACATGGCTATTTCATTTATCTCATGAAAAATGGTACAGCAAAAGGAACAGCATGATTTGGTTTGCCTCTAAATTACAAGCAGTTGTTTAGGCTACAACCTCAATTAAAACACGAGATGGGAGGGAAAAATATTTTCTTCCACAATTAAAATGGACTAAACACAAAGGCAAAGATAATCAGTCTCAGAAAGCACAGTGGAAAAGGTTTTCAGTGTCTATGCAAATGATGCACAAAAAAAAGAGTGAGTGGCAGCAGCAGAGACCTTGCACAGACAGCGCTGAGCAGTGAGCAAAGCCCAAGAAAGACTTACTCCATCGTGGATGAGAAGCTCATCCCATATTCCTTGTCTTGTCCAAGTTTTATTTCCAAGTCTAGTTGTGATAACCATTTTTTCACCAGTTGCAAGGAGGCTGTGGTATAAAATTTCATACAGACGCAAACATCACCACCTTGGAGTTTAGCGAGAAACAAAATACATTTTTTCCCATTTATTTCTAAGCATTAATCACAGCTAACTACTAAAGGGACCAGCAAAGGCTCCCAAACACCACTCTGACCTGCAGCTGACTGATGTGGATAGAACAGAATTAAGATTTAGGTCTTCCAAACCCCACAGGAGGTGTTTTTCCCCCCTTGGCCACTTTGCTGAGGGATGGTTGCACAGAAGAGCAGTCTCTTTTTTCAAAAGCACATCCAGCAAAATTACTGACGTGTTGTTCAAGCTCTCCCTAATCCCCTGCTGAGTGAGAAAATCACATGCCAAGGGAATTTATTAGTATGCAGAAAGAAGGCTTCATTATTTTTTGTTGTTTTGTTAATAATGCATACATTATTTTCACAATACCTGAATTATGGGTAATTGTTCTGTCTCTCTGAGACTTATCAGTCGTAACATGATTGACAAATGTAACACAATTTGTGACCTGTTTTACCTTTATGACCATAAGAAAACTCAGCATCTCTCCTTCTTTACTCTCAAAATCCTGATCTGGAAGGCTGAAACAAGACCACTTTCCTCACAGAGGTATTTTTCCCTCCATAGAAAAGAGGTGTTTTGTCAAAATGCAATTTTTGAAGTTCCTTTAGATTCCATTTTCTAATCAGTTCCTGCTCCTCAGTTTTCACTCCCAGAGCTTTAGCAAGCAAACCTCAAAAAAAAAAAAATGTTAGCAATCAAAATCAGCAATGGCCTCCTGATTCACTTCTAATGTTTTGTACTTCCTACTTAATGAAAATATAAGCCTGTAGAAAATAAATAACAACTCAAGCTTCAGCAGCTTCAGACTTCAGCAGCTGAAGGATGAGTGCACACAAGCCAAAGCTACAGACATTACTGTGAAGTTGGTTTGCAGAAGGTAGAAAAAAGAAGGATTAGTTTCTCATGTTTCCTTCTAATTTGGTCTTTTCTATTCAACAAAACTGAACTACTATAAAGGTCTGATGCACAGAAGATGATACTTTTTAATCTGGGGCTATAAATGATAGTAATGCAGAGCATACAAAATGTAATAAAAACTATTTCCCTGCTCTTTGATCCACTTGATTATTTAGGAAAACAGCAGAATTAAACCAGTGCTTTTTAAAGATGTTTGTTTGACTTAAAAATCTCTTCACAATTTATTTCTACCACCCCCACTTTTGATGCATCTTGTAGTTATAATTGAAAGCAAAGGAAAAATTGCATGACAAAAGTAAGCAGCTTTAAAAAAGGAGAATGGAAGAGTGAAGGAATGAAGAAGGTTTGTCAGCAAGAGAGCTCACGTTATAAATGCTAATACTAACTCCATCTTGCACAACTAAGAAGTAAATCTTACTATTCTAAGATCATATTAGGAAGCACAGTCTAGAAACCTAATACAGGAAATCAAAAGCTGATCAGCCCTAAAGAGGGAAAAAAAAAAAATCACCATTTTATCCTTAGTCTGCTCTTTTAGAAAAAGCACCTCTTCAAAAATGGGTTCAGATTTTGGCAAGATGAACACACATCTCTAGATCCATCTAGCACAGCTGGGAAGGGCTGTGGTTTAAGTAGGTCAGCTTGCATTCCAGGCACATATGTAAGCTTTTATAACACATTTACTATATGAAATACAGTGATTTAATATGGAGAAGGATTTTCAAGCCAATGAAGGCTTGAATGCTGAAATATCTTCTACCCCAGTAAATATAGAAGAGCCAGGAAGAATCTTATGTGTGAATCTCCAGTCACTAAAGACTGGTACAACAGAAGAGCTGTAAAATACGTATATACGTATATNCAGCAGACACAGCGCAGCTCCTCAGGCTGCAGTAAAGCACATTTCCTCAGGTTTTAACTACTCTGCGGAGTCAGATGGGCAGGCACTGGGACTACACAAAGCAAGGCCGAGGAGCTGGCCCAGCACCATCTCCACACCCGAGTTGTGCTCCAGACTGAGTAAATTCCTCTTTTTTTTCCAAACTAGTTGTTAGATCAATTATTTACCATAAGTAACTCCCCATACAGAGCCTTTCTAGCATGGAATAACGCTCTTCATTGTTGTTTGCATCTCTAAATCAGCTTTGTAGTACCGCTAAAAAACAGAAGGAGCTCTATTTTTCCAGAGAGAGTAAAGGCAGCAAAATCTTATTCTTCCCAACTGAGGGGGGGAGGGGGAGACAAATTATTTCTAGATTAACACTGTTTTCCATTTTTCCCCAAATCCACAATAAAGTTTTATTTTTCCCAATTCCAGTTGCAGTGCTGTACTCTTAGAAAACACAGCTGTTGGCTTGGTATTTCCTTGTATGCAGTTATTGCATTGCTTACTGTATTTTCACATGGATTTTTTAAACACAGAAGCAGCATAGGAAATGAGATCTAAAATGCATCAGCCATGACCCTTTTTTCCTGTTGTATCATACGCTTTAATCAATAAATTGCCTCCCTATCTCAAATGGATGGGATATTATATAACACAAAACAGCACAGAAGCTAAAATGAAGGATGAGAAGTTAATTTTGTGTCCGTAATCAAGAAAAGAAATCAGAATCTCACTCTCATCCAGTGCTCACGGTACACACAAAAAATTAAAAGCTTTTAACTCTTGTCTGCTCTGGGTACACACAAAAAATTAAAAGCTTTTAACTCTTGTCTGCTCTGGGTTGATCTTTCCATGACTTTCTATGTGTTAGTCCCATAAGAAATGCAGCTGCCCAACAGAAATTGCTACAATATGAGTCAGCGAAAGAAGATTAAAACCCTTGCAAAAGTAAGTTGAGAGTGTCAGAAGTGGCTGATTTAAAGCATCATAGTGTAAGTGTCCTTAACCAATGTTTCAATGTAACCAGTGTTTTAATAGATCAGTAATACTGAAATTTCCTAAGACAGCAGCAGGCATTCCAACAGAATGCTGGAAGCATTTAATATAATCTACTCACATTCCTTAGTAAAGCTGGACAACAATGATTTAAAATGTAAAATTATTCCATCTGATACCAAAAAAAAAGAACATTTCAGGTAACATTACAGAAGTTTGTCAGGCTTTTTTCAACAGTAATGAATTGTACAGACAGAGAATAATACAGACTGCCCACAGTTAAAAAAAAAAAAAAAAAGCTTACTTATTGTCTTGGTTCAATTATAAGTATTTTTAAGATATTTTGCTATCTTAGAATCTGCTATAGGGGAGTAAGCAGCCAATAATTTGGACACCTTGGACATGAACACAGATTCATCTTACAATTTTAATCTTTTCCTTCACTGATACAGCAGATTAAAGCACGACTTCAAATACTTGGATCCAAGTTTCTGTCACACCAGTGCTGTGGCAGCTCCTTCACTCCTGATGTTTTCATTTGAGTTAATACAATTCTATCCACAGACAATTACACGTGCAGATGATGAGAAAGAGCAATCTTGCCCCAGACCAAGGCTGCCTTAAAGAATACAAGTTACCACGAAATACAGTCCAGAGCAGTTCATCCAAACTTCCCATGAATCATCATGAGCTACGAAACATTTCTGAATACCCTGTAGCAAACTCAGGGCTTGTAATATAAGTATAAACCATTAAAAAGATAAATAGTAAGTCAGAAGCTACAGCTTACAAGAGAAGGAAGGAGAAAGACCATTTTGTTAATGACAATGGCCTCAAGGCTTTGGCTGTCCAAATTGAAACATTTCAAGCCCTTCACCTGATTTTTTGAGGATCTCCAGTTACAAGAAAGTAGTTCCAGACAGCTGGCTGCTGCTGTCTGGCCTGTGTGTGTTTGCGTGGGGACAGAGAGAGAATAGACTGCGCAGGAAAAAAAAAAAAAATTAGATGAAAACACTGATAAAAATCTGATTATTATACCAAGTCTGATAATTACAAAGCCTGCAGGAAATTTAATGGATTTCTTTGCAAATTCCATCAATACATTTCCATGCAAACACTCTGTATTTTGACAGCTGGTCAGGTTTCAGAATATGCCAAAATGGTCTAAAGTTTCAGCCTTAACAACAACCATTAACAAAAACCTTGAACTCAACAAGCAAAAAGGGAAGCAAGCATTTGGCAAAATTGCCCTTACCAGTAAGAGAGAGGTGTTTGATTTTTTTAAAGAATTCCCAAGATGATACAATTGTAGATACACACACACTTGAACCTCACTTTTGCGTGGTGTAGGAAATGGGCACAAAATTGCCAGGTAGATCTTCTGTCTACCAGTTCAAAACAAGAACCCAACCTGTTTCCTACAGCTTTGGCACCAAAGCACATCATTTGGATCAGAACAACCAAAGTTGGTTCTGAGAGCCAAAAGGGCAAAGAAAATTACTGTCTCTGGAAATATCCAAAATACACCGGATTGCACAGCCTCTGCAAGCCCGTTGCACCTTTTTCCTTAATAATTATCTCCACAGAAAATAAAAATAGTTACTGGATCAATATTCACTTGATGACAACAATTTTCATGTGGTAATGTCCATGGACTTTCCCTAGAAAGTCTTCTAGGGAACACCAAATTAACATCACCTCCCTAAGAAAGCACCACCTGCGTACAACTCCACTGCAGCACAAAGAGAGATCCACTCCTCATGCTGACACCCGCGTCCAAAATCCATTTGAATTGTTTAAGAACAACTTGTACAAGGTCAAGTCTGTCACAGTCCTCAGTGTGTTCGCAGCCTGACAGTGTTTCTGTGTAAGAAGGGAAACAAAGCAGATGTGTCACTTCAGAGCTGTGTTTAACCAGAAAAAGGCTTCTTCTCAAGGCTGCAATTGTAACACAAACCCCAGCTCATCATCTTTCAGCACTAATGATAATTTTCAGAGGGCTCTCGGAGTCAGAAAACAGAACTTTACCTGGAATTAGGTCTACAAGCTCTCAAATTTAGGCAAATCTCTTCCTAAGCACAGCTCTCATCTTGAAAGCACAATAACTGCATGGGACAGGAAGCAAACATTTTCTTCCTGTAAGTAAAACGCTTTGATTTGCTTCCATTCTTCTTGTGTTTCTTTTTAGAACTATGAAATACACAGAGACAAAACACGTAAGATACAAATCTAACCCAGCCACGGTACATACTGAGGATAAAGCGTGCAAACCCTCAGAAGTCAGTCTTCATGAGCCCAAGAGATGAGCCCGTGTCAACTCCTATGTAGTGACAGGGGACCTCAGCCCATCCTCCCAGGTTGCCAGGCAACCGTTCCTGTATCCTTGGCTGTATTCATCAACCATTAAGCACCATCAGGATCCCTTTCTTTTCTCCCTCACACAGGCTCCCACTCTCAGAGACGGATGAAAGGGAGGGGGAAGTTAAACAACAAGACTTTCTTTCCAAGCAGAAGCAACATTCTGAGCTTTAATAGTGGATAGATTTTAGCCAATTCACACAACTCAGATAATTGCTTTGTAGTGAAAGGTACAGCATGATTGCAAGGTATGGTTGTATTAGGAAGAGGGTTCTGTTAAAAATTGACATTAATGGACATCTTCTAATATTATCAGACAGTACTAAAGGGCCCTTTGAATTTGTAAAAAATAAAGCAATGGACGACAGTTTTTTCAAACCTAGAAGAATGGCATTCAACATGAAGAAGTGCTGTTCTAAACCATGTCAAGGTAAATAAAAACCAATTGATCTCAGAAGCAGAAATGTGTTATCGTTAACTTATTCCAGGGAAATAAAGCAGTACTTCAACCACTGGAAGTACTGATCCAGTCCTTAGTATCAGCGTAAATTCGCCCCACCTCTGAAGCAGCTGTCCCTCTGTCATCCAAGCCACAGGTTCGACTCCCCTCGCAGGCACCAGCAGGGAAGTCCTGCAGCCTGAACAGAGCTGGGCAGTGCAAAAGAAGGTGAAGATTCCTCCCCTCCCAGCCCCAGGGTAGCTTCCAGAGCAGCGCTCATCCAGCTCCTCACACGGCAGCCCGAGAGTCCCCGGTGGCACGGGGCAAGGGGCAGGGCCGCGCTGAGGACAGAGGGGAGGACACAGCTCTTCCCGCTGAAATCCACTCTTGTACCACCTTAATGCTGCCATCAAATAACCAACAACCACTGAATCTGATTTGGTTCTAGAAGTACGTGACGCATAAGAGCAAATCCTGGGCCTTTAAACCAAATACACAACTGAATGAATTATGGCAGTGAATATTTCCAGTTTTTTGTGCTCCTGGGACGCGGGTCTATGACACGTGCCAGTATCACAACCCTAATACTGGGATATGAAGCACCAGATGGTTTCTGATATGTCTACTTGCATTGGTTAAATTTGGGCAAAGTTTTGCTTGAAAATAAAGCTTTTTGAGCACAGCAACCTCAGTGGTGCCTTCATCCACAAACACAGCAGGGCACGGAGAATCAAAAATTTCAAACACTGAAAATTACCCATTTGGAGTGATTTCAATGAGTGAACAAGACATGCTAAACATTCCAATGAGGTACAGCCACGATAAAGGACACTTAGCTGAGATTAAGAATACTTAGCTCTACTCACAGGTAACTGTTCACAAAGTTTTCAAAATAATTCTTTTCTGCAGTGATTTCACTGCAGAAAACAAAACAAGCTTGCCACATCCTACTACGGAACACAGCAAGTTAAATAATTCTGGAGGAGAAAGACTAAAAATATGCAGTTACAGGATAGATTTTCCATATACATGAGAAATCAAACCATATACATATATAATGAAAGCTGTAGAGTGCTGAAAATTAGTCTCTGGTTTGGGTCTTACTTTCCTACAGATATTTAATTACCCCTTCATCATTTTCACTGCCTTGCTCCTTATACCAGGAGTATGGTACCATGAAAGTAAAATTAAGAGGAAGAAAAATGTGAATTCCCATTCTACCAATTTTGTTTGCAACTGAGCTCCCAGCATATAGAAGCTCAGAGCTGCAACCAGATTTTCAATTATTTATACTTTGTTGCCTTTTTAATTTCATATTTTCCATTCAATTAGAATGATCTCTCCTTCATATGCATATTCAATTTTCAGACAAAACCAGACGGTTGCCAAGGCAGTATGTAAGACACATAAGCATTCATGCCACTGTCTGTCATTTCTTTTAATTACTGAAGCCAAACCCAAATTACTGGCTTATGCTTACACTTTATTTTGACTAAATTTTAACTTTTGCAACTTAACTCCTTAAAATGCTTTCTTTATTCTGAGCAGGTGATATCCTCACATTTCTACCAAGCTGAATAACAACCACGATGAGAAGAAAAGTTAGAAGTGGTGTTTGATAGGTTTCTTTTCATTTACCTTAAAGCCAAGATGGGATCAGGTTCGTAGAGACTTTGTCACGAAGGCATATTTTCAATCCAACCTCAACACTAATTCTCTGCAAAAGAGGAACACATCACATTTTATAATACCACTCATTGAAACAGAAAACTGACCACTTCCAATGATGCAAACTGTAAATATAAATAGAAGACACATTTTCCTGACATAGCAGCAAAGTAGAACACATTTTGAAGCATGATGGTACTTAGGAAATATTTTTCTTACTTAAAGAAACCAAATGACTGCCCAAACTGTTAAAATCAATGTCCTTGTATCCAGCAAGGTCTGTTTCACCAAGCAGCTGATTCCTCAGCAGGGAATTTGTGGTGGCACTTCTGCTATGCTACAAAACACTGGACAATAAACAATTGCCTTGGTTACCCATCAGTAAACTGGAAGTGTTCTTATAACACAAAACCCAAAACCACGGATACTATGATAATTTCAGTTCTTCGCCTATTTCCCAAGAGCAACCTCATTATCACCCACATAAATCTCCCTCCTTCTTCTAATGAAATTCAGAAGTTGTCAATGTGTTCCTTCCCCAAGCAAAACAAGGTAGTTCAGTACATATTTAAACAGTCTCTGTGCCTATCACTGAAGTTCAGTCAAGCCTTATTATAAAGATTCCACAGATTGCTCCACTAATAAGCTTCCATTGCTGCACTACATAAATTATAAAACAAAGGGGGAAAAGGACTAGTAGCAACCAAGTTCTGTCATAATTTTCTGTAAACACAAGCATATCATTAAAGTAATTAAAAAAAAAAAGATAAATGCACCATGACGGTTTAAGTCAAGACTGTGGCACTCAGTGCCATGGTCTGGTTGACATGGTGGTGTTGGACCTCAGAGGTCTTTTCCAACCTCACTGATTCTCTGACTTCTTTTCAACATCCAGAATGCAGAACACACCCAGCTCCTCCATCACTCCATTCTGTAGGACCACAACCAGCACTAATCCAAATAAACAAATAACACAATGAACTAACTAGCAGGAGTTCAATCTCTGAGACACTTGGATTTAATATAAATTTTACGGATTTTACAGTTAAAGCAGGAATATCAATGTTAGACTGAGATGCTCAGAGCTTTGTACAGTCAAGTAAAACCCAGAGAAGAATACCACTCCTAAAGAAAATTCATGTTCTGCCCTTCAAAATCCCAGCCCCTCTTCACAAAGACAGTTGAAAATGAACTGCAGCAAAGCAGCAAAAATTTAAACTGAAGGATGGATTTACTGAGTTCCAAAAATCACATTTCCTTGACAATCATAAATACAATATTGTACTACTCTTCTGCAAAACAATACCTCTAGACTATACTGCTGCTGTAAGCACATATTACATTCTTGGTCTTATTGGGCAAGATAAAAGGAAGCTGAAAAAATAACAAAAAACCCCAGTACTTTCCCTGGACCAGAAAAAAAACTTATTTGCTCACAGGTCCCAGATAAAAGCCTCACGTTCAAACATTTTATCTTTCTTACAGTTTTACTGCTCAAAAGATGAACTATGAGATTAAATCCAACTTTCTATTAAGCTCTAGAGACAGTCACATGCCATGCAACTCATAAGACTTCAGAGTCTGGACAAAGTAGTAGGTATTGAATATATGAGGGAAGCATTTCAAAAAAGCATTAACACTAATAGGCCGTACATATGTGTATCAGGGGAAGAATAGCTGCTAAATTGTGACACTACCCAGCCCTGACCCACAGGTACAGAAAGAAGCTGTCTGTATAATTCCACAGAATTCTGAGAGATTCTCCTAAACTCACCCACTTAGAAGACTGTGTTGTTTTGGTTTTTTTGTTTTTTTTTTTTAACCACTTACCGAGAGGAAAAGAAGGGAGAGGAAAAAAAAGGTCAAATCATACACTAATCACTCGAATGTGGTTGTGTTTTACCAGTTTGAAGAACATGTGCTGGGCAAATTTAGCAGACACAGGATGGGGTTTTTTTGTTTGTTTAATTGAAAACCAGTGGAAAAAAACCCCCACAGTTAACGATTCCACAAAATGTCAACAGATTATAGTTTTGTCCTGTCTCTCACATTTGGACATGCAGAACATTTAAAGTTTTTTCTGTCACCATGACCAATAACTGCAGCCTCTCACTTCCCTACACCTTCTACATATACAGTTACAAAGGGGCAAAACAATTTGTCTATTCACATAGTACCAGCAAGATTCAGGATCAGGGAACTGAAAACAAAAGGTCATGTTTCAGTTTTACCAGCTAGAGCCATTTATTCCATTAGTCACCACCTTTGGCACGAATGACTGTGTTCATCGTATGCTTTGAAATTTTTGTTCATGGCACCTCTATATAACTTTTATGCAGCTAGCAAAGGTACAGATAATGACTCTGAAGTAATTTCAGTAAGGAAGCATTAGCCCAAGGGAAAAAAAAAAATCCGGTTTACAAATCCTGAAGAAATTACCCTCTCCTCAGCAAAGTTTATATTTGAGAAGGTAAGTATTTTTTTGCTGGGAGAGAATATTGCAAATTAGAGCAGAAATCCCACTTCGCTTAAAATTGTCACTCCTGTGTTTCACATGAGGCTCAGAATTCAGTGGGCAGAGAAGGCAGGGGAGGAGGGAGGGATACAAGGATACAACAGCTCATGGACTAGATGTTGCCACTTTCAATCCATCATCACATTTTCTCAGATTATGAAAATGAATTTTTCCCAGTAGTACATTCTGTCCTTGACAGATTACAGATCAGTTTACACATTCACAATTGGAGCACTCGGATTTTACGAAAGTTCAGGTCTTTTGAGACCAGCATTTGTTATGTGGTTTGACATGAGTCAAGAGAAACATTCTATGAGACAATGCCAGAGACACTTTCTGGCAATGAAATGGGTGAAGTCACAAACTCCTTAATGATCTCTGCAGCCAGCCTGAATTTAACACATTTTCTTTGACTTTACAGCTGGCTCAGAAAGGTCATTAGACTATTATATCCACTGTTATGTAGAGCAGCACTGTACACATGTAAAGTTTCTATAGCAACACTTTCTTAATTCACTCTTTAAGCAAAACACCAATTAGCTTTTTATTATAGCCAATTAAAAAAATCTGCACACTAATTGACAACCTCTCTACACAGAATTTAAGCTTATGCAAAAGAAAATTGCAGTAAAATTTTTTATGGTAATAGCTTACTTCCTATTCTCCCTTCTTAAGAGAACAGTAAATTATTCATGATTGGGGCTGAACATTTATTTTCCAATCTAAACCACTTAGACACACAGAAGTAACCTATCCTGATAGGCCTTAAATTTGAGGAGAGCCTAAAGATTACAGGTTTCAGAAAGGCATCAGAAATGTAATCAGCCGACTTATTTCTGCATTGCAGGAAACTGGGCACTGGCCTGTGCACCTGGAGATCATGCAAGAGGCAGCCAGCAAAATGTTTCTCTTTCAGAGTAGCCAAGCATGTTGAGCCAAGTGAGAAAGACGGCAAAAAAACACTACCAAAAGTCAAATTTAGCAGGGCAGAAAAGACATTTTCATTTCCTTCTTGGTACTTAGTGTTGGTTTTCTCAGATGTCTCCTGCACAGCTGGTGATGACAGCTTCTTTGTATGTCACTTCAAGTAGCAAATATCAAGACATATTAGTCAGAAACCAGTCAGTGAACACAATATAAAAAGGAACTCATCATGGTGCAGAGTATCAGGAGAAATAATCAACACGAGAAGCTAAACCATCCTTCTTGGTAAGATCTTCTGCAGAAAGCTGCGTAAAAAACATCATTCCCCTTACAGTTCTTCCATGTGAGGCGTCGGGATTCACCTTACTAATAAATAAATAAATACACACAGAAGGAGGTGGCAGATGGCTCCTCTGACAAGCTCGGCATGCCCCAATCAAGAATTAATGGTAGTTGAGGTATCAGTAGGTCTGCTGGTTCTTAAGGACACACTACAGAAAGTGCTCCTATTCTCACCATCTTATTTACACCCACTCTTTTATAGTGCTGTATTGACACAGAAACCTAAGGCATCTCACAAGTCATGTGGGGAAACCAAAGGCTTTAGTTCCCTTGAAAGGCTGACAAATAGAGAGGTTAGAGCGGTCTTTCAAACCTACCGCTGTAGAGGAGACATGAAGGTATCCAGACACGTGAAAGACATCACTGTGTGTAACCTTGGAGCTGCTGCAGCATGAGAAGGGTCTGGATACACGGTCAGGTTGTGCAGCACACAAGGACACCAAAGATAAGGGACCGGAGTCAAGCAGCAGAGTTACAGACTTTTGTTCGCGGGTCTTTAGAGAGATAAACTCCCGAACAGTTCCCTGAATTGCCAGGAAATGGCAGCCTTTGCAAGCTCCAAGCCTTCCAAGTGCCAAGTGCCCGCAGTCAGATGCAGAGCTCTACCTCGTGCAGGGAGCCTTAGTCCAAGACACCCAGCACAGACACAGAACAGCTCCTAACTGAAACTAATGTCATCATTTGCTGGTACAAGACTTCGGGGATGTCTGCTCCCGTAAACCCTCCTGACCAGCACCTCACCAAAATATGGTCAGTGCACACACCCCTGCAGTGAACATCTCTGCCTTCTCTGCCCTTGAAGGAAGGAGAGCAACCCATGGCCCAAAACAAGCCCTGTCAGTCACAGTGATGCAGAAGTGAATGCTAGGGAGTACCAGAGCAACCAAATAAGCTTTTCCCTTCTAAAAAGCTTTTTCTAAGGTTTCTGCATTGGCATCTCAAGCCATTTAATATTTCAGCCAGTCACTCCACCCTGCCAGTTAAATATTACACACATACAGTGCATTCAAGGAGAAAGTTTAGGGCAAAGTTTAAAGGCAGCTGGGAATTATTGGCAGCAGTCAGGATCCCCTTCAGTTGCTTTCCAGGAATGCACATTCCCAGGATCAGAAAGGCTCCAGCTGGTGACAGTCACTTTTCAAATACATCAGCACCAGGTATCTCTTTCTTGCTGTCTTCCCTGATCTGCTCTTCACCCAGCCCGCCTGCTCGGAGCAGGCACGTCCATGTGGTCAGGCAGGTGGTGTGTGATGTGAAAACCCTTGAGGGAGTACAACAACAGATACGATTTCTGGCAGTCTCATCCCTGCCAAGAAAACACCTTCAGTGGCCTAAAATATGAACCCGAGCCAGCTGTGCAGCCATCCCAGGCTTTGTAAAAGCAGACAGTTCAAAAATCTACATGATCAGGCGGGTATAAGCTTCTCCCCTATATTTCCTGCTATTAGGATCAGCGTTCAAAGTATCATTAAAAGTACAACTTGCACATCCAGCTGCAGCTAAAGAACACGGAGCTATGTTCCACTTTAAGACCACAGAAATAACACTTTTTTCTTGGATTGACTTCTTTTTACTGTTTTGAAGGAGAACTTACTGCAATTAAACTGTCTTTGTCTAAATATAAAAGCTCTTTTCTGTTATTTCCAAGAAGTAATGGGATGGCTTTGTTGCTCTTGTAAATTACTCACCCACTGTTACGATCTACCATAGAACTAAAGCAAATTAAAACAATAGCCAAGGCATCACTGAGAGCAAAGATTTTCAACAGTTTTGAAACATCCTTTTTGACTCCTTTCATTTACTTTTCTTCTTCTGAGACACATAAAACACAGAAGCATGATTGCAGTAAATTTTGATAACTACCATAGATTTCTCCCACTCTCTCAATGAAGGGAAGTATTTCAGGAAAACCTTCCATCCAAATTTATCTTTTCAATTTCCGCACAATCCCATGTCGGCAATAGTATGCACCCATTACACTGGATGATGAAAAGAAGAATTCAAAAGAAACCATAATTTTCCTGCAATATTTTTCAACCCCTGAAAAGAGGACTTTCTCAGTCTCAAGTCTGGACACAGAACCTGAAAGCAAAACGACTGTACAAAAGATATTTTTCTGTCTTCACATCTTGGTGAAGAACGAAAAGTTTTAACTTTACAACCTGCTACACTTCAATAATTTGAAGTTACTACCCTCAAACCTAAGAAAATTCAGTTTTATTACTTTTTAAATGGTACTTATATAACACGTTTATATATATATCTGTTTATAGATAATATTATTTATTATATTAATGTTTGAAGTCACTAAAATGTTATCCAAATAATGCTATTTTATCACTGCTATAATTCTTGGTATTTTACTAAAGATGTACAGCAAGATCTGACATGCAATCAGATCCAGTAGTCAATACTGAAAGTTTCTCCTTCCTTTGTGCTTTCACTTCTTTATTCAGTAGAAGTAAAGTGAAAGTCTGAGGTAGATTCAATAATATTTATAAAACTCCAGCCCTGGATTCCCAATTGCCACATCTGTAAGCTCTGAAATCAGGAACCCTGAGTAAATAGAACAAGTGAATGTTATGATCACCATCAAGTTCTCGAGCCACGTCATGACAGAAACATTATTGTGTCTCTGTAATTTTCATAAGGTCTCCCAAATCTCACACTTTTTTAATCAGGCAAAACAAATACAACAGATCTCCAGCCCTGCTATTGAAAATGGCCATCTCATATCTATAGGATACAATACATAGTTGTCTATTTTACCATTCTGAAGTTAAATTAAAAGACCTAAACATATGTTAGACTGAGGTGGAAAAGAAGGAAGCATCTCCAAGGATCCCACCATCTCACAGTCAGGAAATTTTGGCCAATTAAAACAGAAACAAACACTGAGGAAAATACAATTAAATGCTTCTATGGAGGAATAACACTGTTAAAACAACCCAGTCTATCTCCCTCTTCTTATTTCTTTCGTCTAAACCTTCCAGAAAACATCTACACGTAGTAGTTCTCACATCTTATATTAGGGGTAGAGCAGCTTATATTTCTATTATATGCAAAAGAAAAACCAATAGATGCAACTGAGATCTCAGCAGCACGTGCAGTTTGATGGATACAGCGCTCTGGGGAGTGCCAGTGACAGCTGGGAAAGCTGCCAGTGCTGCCACCAACCCTTGTAGCACCTGAGGGATCCACTCTGCATCTCTGGGCCTCAGAGAAGGGCTGAAAGAAAGAGGACCCAGTACAAGTCACTACATGAGGAGAAACAGGGAACTTATGTTGTTGGCCTTTTGCTTTGTCTTTGAGATACGAACTCCAACGGTTTGCCTTTATATATTCATATAAAAATAACTGAATATCTACCGCTCAAATTAAAGGACACAGATGGCTGCTTTGAACTGAAAGAAAAGGCCAAAGAAACTGGCTTCAGTTACAAAGTCCCCTAAGAATAAGCAGAATATTGTACCTTTGTTGGGTGGAAGGAGCTGTTATCTACCTTCCCTGCTCCTAATGGGATTCCCCGGGGTCTCCTTTTCATCAGTTTCAAAAGGTCAGTCTTTGTCTCCAAGTGCTTCTTGTCAATGTTAAAGCCACATTCTGCTCTTTGATACCAAGATAAAAGAAGTATCTGCTGGCTTAGACCACCACAAACTGAGAAAAAGTCCCACTGCAGTGTTTCAAAGCAGCAAGTGCATAACACAGGATGACCAAGGGAAGGAAACATCCTGCAGGAGAACAAAATAACTTGCCATGATATACCCAGTGACACATTTCACTTTCAGCCTGGTCCAAAACGCACCAAAGTTTGCAGAACTTGTGTTGATTTTTATCAGGTTTTGGAATACGTCCCTTACGCCCTCTGAAATTGTATCAGGAAAGGAGTATCAGTTTATCAGGTTTAGTGGGCACACGCAACACATTTTATCTTTAAGCTTCTCTCCTATAAGGAAAAGGAAGGTTCACATGCTCAGGGAATTCAGACACAAGAAATAAAGCAAATGAGAGGGAAGGCAGATTTCTCAGTGGGAGAACAAAGACAACAGGTTCATCTTCAAAATGGTTTGTAATTTTTCCCCCAGCATAAATTAAAAAAATACAGATAATATACATTTTATTTTTATTTATATTCTCATCAAGATTCATCCCAGCTGGAAGAGAAGGTATGTCTCTCTATAGAAATAGATCAAATCATTAAAAAATAGCAAAAAGTCAATTTCCAGACTTTATAACTGTTTTCATCTAATAATTTGTTGCATTTTGCAACTGCTGAGATCTAGACCTCACTAAAACCAGGTTTATATGGCATGACTATAGATAAGCATCTGCCAGCATTTTTATTAAATTTCTTATATCAGCAGAATTCATAAGTTAGAAGTTATACGTATATATATGTACTATATTTATCTATATATAATTCCAACAGAAACGCTCCATTGTGGGTCCCAAGATTTTTTTTTAAGTAAGGAGAAAAAACTAAACCACACACCTCCATCTTGCCCCAGCACACAGCCAGCCAAATTTCAAAAATTAAAACAATTCTCGGCCCACCAGCAAAGGCTGAGATGCTGTGTGAAATGTGCTCATCACCATGGAATTTTCAGCCTCAATCCTCCAGTTCTGTCCTGGCTGGAATGGGAGAGCTCAGGTACTTCAGAGGCTCTACAGGAAAAGGTGATTTTGGGCACTCAGCAAGTTTAAGACCTCCTCCTATGCCCAGGGAATCACAGAGGGTGTGGTGAGGCCAGGACGAGGAGATTCAGCTCCTGTGCCAACAATCAATACGGAGATGGTTTTCGATACTTTTTTATCTAACAAAATGTTTTGTGGTGTAGAGACGCACGGAGCAGGAATCAATGAGCTCGTCCAGGCAGGGCACACACAGCAGTAACTCGGAGCTGGGCACTAATGAAACCAGACTGCACTCGAGACACTTACCCTGAATTATGTCGGGTACTCCTGCCCAGCCCTAAACCGTGCTCCCGCACCCCACCCTTCAGGAGACACCACGGTTAAATCATCCCGTGTTTTCACAAAGGGGATGGGCAGGGAGAAGAGCCTCTTCTTCCCCTAGGAACCAGTGAAGCACCTCAGACACAGCCTCACCAGGGCTGACCCTCCTCTTCCTCACTGCTCAGGATCAGGAGCACTCAGTCCTGCCCTGGATTCACCAGGAGAGAAGATGCCTGACCTGATCCTGCCTGGAATTTCATGGCTAGCACATGCCATGGATGTGGGACCTACATCCCAGGCTACTCCTGCTCAGAGAGGTCTCTGGGCTTCTCAGCTTCAGGCCATTGGCATCTTCTGGTCTTCATCCTCCTTAGATAATCCCGGTTTAGGGATAACCACCAGGTCAGCCACAGCACTAGCAGCCTGCCATCTGTCCAAGGTTAGAGGAAAAATAGGAGCTGATTCATTTTGAACAGTTCAGCTACACTGAGTTTTGCTGACTTATTATTGGTCAGCATATTTATTATGCTAGATATAAATAAAACATTAAACATTGTACTCAAAATATCCAAAATAGCCTGCAATTCTCCTACTTCCTGAGCAAATTAAATGAGTTTTTGCCCCAGTAGCTTTTGCTTTTTTTATTATTAAAGAACCAACACAGAGAAAAGCCATGACAAACTATGCCTTTCCTACAGGGTTAAAAAAAAAAAAGGGGGTGGGGGAGAGTGCAAAGGGAACAGCCATGAGATGATACAAACAGACAAACTTACACTAGTGCTATAAGCTGAATTCTGTGTCATTGTTGCTGTTGCGTTATTTTGGTAATCCAATTAACTTCTGATGTTGTCAAATGCAAAATCAGAATGAGTTTGCACAATGAGTACTTACACACAGTAGTAACACAATTACACCAATTTCTATTAGCCTGTGCTGTTAAATACCCTCAAAGGCCAAGAGTAAAACACTTATTTTACAGCAGTGATTATGAATTCCTGTAATTCAGGACACAAGTATTGCAGGTGGTGTCCAACAACAATAAATAACTCTGAAATCTCATTTTCTTGCTAAGTATACCCACCGCACTGCTGCAATGTATGTTTGCAGTTTGCTGTCGAACGTGGCTATGTCACCAGCAAGTATCAATAATGATCATACCAATTTAAGAGTATACATTGCTAAAAGTCAATGTTCCAATCGGTGGAACAGAGGCAGTATCAGAATTGCAAAATCTTAATTAGTTGAGCATCTAAACCAAAAGTCCCATCCTAAGCCATTCTACCAAAGTGTGATCTTCAAAATGAGAGCAAAGCCTAAACAGGGCAGAACACATAAACTGGCTAATAATGCAAAACCAGCGTTCTTGTTCACGCCTGCAGAAATAGAAAATAAAATAAAGAAAATAATCCTAATACACATACCCACTTCATTCTGAAATATTTTTTTTTAACCAATTGTAGATCCATCTTGCCTTGTTGAAAGGCCACGGAATAGTGACTTGTAATTTTTCCAAAGGCCAAGCCTGACTCTGTTGGGTAAGACAGGAGCAGTCCCAGTGGAAGTGAAAGCTGCTGAGGTGTTGTGGAGGGCAGGTCAGACACAGCCACCAGCAGCAGGGTGATTTACGACTCTCGCTGACAGTGTGTCTCTGAAAAGATCAGGAAACCTCTGATTGCCTATTATGCATTATTAAGACACAGATCAATAGAGAAACCTCCAGGGGCCACTAAGATGCACGGCACGTGTGATTTCACCTCCTGCAGACACAGGAGCGAGCTGTGGGAGCTGGTTCGTGCAGCTCCGAGGCCGGGGACTCTGCGCTGCATAACCTGACACAACCATGACACATCTTCCTTCAGGAAGGTCACACGTGTCTTTCCTCCTCTTCTACCTTACCCTCGTCCCCTCTTTTTTTGCCCCCTTTTTTTTTTTTGTGCCTACTAAAATTCAAGCCACCACACCATGACTTGCGCTCCTCCTTGTGCTACACCCACTGCCATTAAATTTCCGTTTAAGCATTTTGGGGCAGAGCTGGGCTGGGAGATGGGCTTGTTTTCAGGCAGCAACCAAATGCAAAAGGTGCCAGACTCCCTCTGCAGTTACTCTAAACACCAAGAGTAACCTGTAATTTCGACGTGTTTTTCAGCTGAGGGACTGATTTTAAGGATCAGAGAACAGAAATGGCTCATTTTTGAAGGCTAAAAAAAAAATATTAGGAACTCCAGATGCTCAGTAATTTTCTTTGTGAGACAGAAATACTGCTAAAATTATCCTCGCTACCAAATAGTATCCTTTTCCCTGAAAACCTGAAGATAAAGGTAATTTCTGAACAGTAACATATGTCATAAATACATGTACCAGCACCACTCTGAGCCTCACACCACTGTGCCAGCAGAGCTGGGCAGATTCGGGTGATTTACAGTAGGCATAGTTAATAACTTAAAATAATCATGCTTAGCATCAAGCTCAGAATGAACTGCTGCCAAACTGACAAATGTGGCTATGAAAATTGATAGCTTTGAAATTTGTTTCAAGGTTCATGTGCAGAAAACCTCGCCAGCAGCCACACAAAATTCAGAACGCTTCTAAGAACAACAGTATTCTGCATATGACTGAATTAGTTAATTATCTGAAAATCACCCACCCAGAAGAAAAACTGTCTCCAGCTTTGGTGATCGCCTGTTTATTTCCAGCACAGAAATAACTTCATTCATTGTGGCAAAGAAGGATAACGGATTCTTAGCATCTTTTCAAGGGCAGAACTCAGTATGGAGAGTAAAGATAAATCACTCATTTAAAACAGGTCTTCAGACCTTAAAACTTTTTCAGTTGCAACACCAATACAACTCTCATATGATTCACCTTCTGCCCAAAGTTGTGTGATCCTTACTATTAATTCATACATTAACCTACTACAGAATGGAGTTTCTCCTCCATCCTCTTGGATTTATTCTTCCAAATACAGAAGAATGCACACTATAAGGAGTTGAGCTCAAAATCATACCAGAAGAAATGAAATAAAAAAAGCAACACAGGTTCTGAACACTGGACACTAAAGGAAGAACTGGCAACAAGACACAACAGAAAAGAGTGGAATAAAGTAGCACTTATTTTCCCACAGCTTCCATTGCAGCCAATTCAGTCTATAGGCTGGATTGCTAAACTATCACTGCATGGCATCTGGCTCCAAATGCTTCCAACTGCCAGATTCTGACCCTGTGGGTTAAAATTCCAAATTTCTCCATCCAGGAGCAGATGTTTCTACAGATTTCTGAAATGTGATTTCATTAATTCACCAATAACAAACAAGAAATCTGCCCACAGCACGCCTGATTGATTTAGGGGAAATGGAGTTCAGTACTCAGCAACTGGGACAAGAAGGGCTGGGGAGAAGCAGCAGAGAAAACATGGAAAGGCCAGAGAAAACATGAAAAGGCCAAAGAAAAGAGCACAAATGGACCCGGAGAGCAGCGAGAATTGTGGTCAACAGTCTTCTCCAAAAGTCTTACTGCAGAGCCTAAAATACTCCAAACCACTGATTTCTCTTGTTCCTCTGGAAGCACAGGGGCACCATCCTAACAAGCTGTGCATCCCTTATCCTTATTGAATGCAAACTAGTCATGGTCTTGCTCTTTCAGAAATAGCCAGGAGAACCTTTTTACACATCTCTAGCTCTCAAGCTCACTGCGAGGTGCTGGTCAACTCTGTGGGCATTGCAGAGCTGATTAGAATTATTCAGCTTGCCTAGAAAACTGAACAGTGAAAAAAAAACAAAGGAAAAAGAATTAATATTGCAGAGTCAAGCACTGAACAGCCATGAATTTTAAACAGAGATATATTTATTATTATTCTTATTTAATCCATGCATCATTCTGTGCTCTAAATTGAAGTAAGTGGGGGTAAAACGGAAAGTGTAGTTGCCTTGTTCTTTACTTACATTATCAGTACTCTCCAGTGAGAAAAGGAAACAGAAAATCTCACCCAACAGAAAAGCAGTTACATAAAAGCTTGAAGAGAGCCTACTGAACCAGAAGAAAAACTATACCATCTTATATTTAACACACACATATACCACAGAAAGTTGAATCAATATCAAAGATGGATGAAGTGTTTCTGAATTGAGTGGCTGATAACTGAAACTTCAAATGGAAACATTTCTTTGTTTTGAAACTCTTGATATTAAGTATTAGAGAGGAAAGAGAGGTGTGCGTGAGGACATGGAAGAAAAGAGAAATGTGGAGGACAGCAGGAAACAAGAAGAACTTGGAAGTTGAAATCCACTTCAAGAGAGATGGTGACTGCTAAATCCAGCAAACCAGTCCTTTGGAAAAAACCTTCAACTGAGACTAATCCTGTGCTCCAGGTAAAACAGACTGCACAGGACTGTTATGTACAACAAGATGGGGTAGAGCACCACGAGCATATGGTTGTGTCTGAACACAGTGACACAGCATCATCTCCACCTCTAGATTCCTACCTCACACCTCCCTACCATTATCACTGTAAACAGCGCGGTTTACTGCCTGCCTTCTATAGTTTGAAACTGCTGATGCTGTTTAACCAACTTCTGCCCTTAAAATAATACTCCATTTCTCCATAAAATATTTATATTAAGCTTCTAGCACAGGTTTCTGCTCAGGGTCTGTTAAGCTCTCAAGATGAGCTGAGTCAACGTGTCACGTGCTGAACCTTTTAAACTCCCAGTTTCTTCCAGGTTACATAACAGAAGAAAACTGGAAGGCAGGATCACACTTCTCAGTTCTCACTGAATGAAGCTGTTACTGATATTAAAGAATAACAAATGAAATACCATGCATGCATCAGAAGCTTCTTTTAAAAACGCTGTTCATCTCCCCAACTAAATTAAGCTCCAGCAAATGAAGGTATTACTCCAGCATGCTCTTATCCCATCCATCTCCTACTCTCCTACACATTATCCAAGTTCTGTGCCAAATGAGATCATTCTACTATAGCCCACACTTGCTGCATAATTGATTGTTTTGACATTAAATGTTCAGGCACAGTGGCACACATCACATCATCTCTGTGACCACGGGAATGTGATCTTTGAGTTGCCAGCCTGCCAAAACTTCCACAAAAGTCAACAGCAGTTGTGCTCACATGAAATGTGCCCAATGTTTCTGGGTTTAAGAGGATTCCATGAATTTCATGGCCCTCAAAAACATTCTCTGACATTCTTCTTT
>VYZQ01030123.1:0-35824 GCA_013400655.1 Mystacornis crossleyi
TTCCTAAGAAGGTAAGAATTTGTTGCTATTTGCTCCCCAAATATCATCATGAAATCTCACTGAAAATCCTAGTAACATTTTCTTTATAAAATAAGAAATAAAAAAGACAAGAATAATAATAAAAAAATCCAAACCCTCAGGAATGAAACAGCAAAAGCAATGTTCAGAACTAAACTCAGAGTATTTGATTCTTTACAGCTGCCCAACATATTCCGCACAGATAGTATCGGAGGGAATTGGGGGATACAGATGCCTTTAGCCATGATGCACTGAATGAAGGGAAGAGGTGAGAGGAAAGCTCACTTTCTAAATACAAGGGGAACCGATAAATCACAGCCTGGCTGGTGTGGCAAACACCAGTCCCTCTGGCAGCTTTGTAATTACTCCCTAAATGTGGTCTCAACCCTCTTGATGTGGAGATAAATAACTTTATGTGCAAAGCAATTAAAGCTTCGGGCAACACTGCTGGCAAAGCGTGGTCACTGTGTGTCACTATCCATTTGCCAGGGAGGTGTACAAGTGGTACTGAGTTTATTAAACAAAGCCAGAGTTCTGGCTTCCACACATCAACCTGCCAGAGGCCCTCTTTGGATGGCCCGCAAACAATTGTTTCTACTCTCCAAAGCAATGAAACATGCTGGCCCAAAGGCTGAACCCGGAGTGAACTGGGACCCTCCGAGCAGCGTGCCAGGCATTTTGCTCCTATCCACTCTCCCAGGAGAGAGTGGTTTTCTGCTCTGTAAGTCTGATACCTACTGGGGAACCTCTGAAGGTATTATCAATCATCGTGATTAGATTCCTCCTCTTCTCAGGAGAGATCATGCTCAGTTGAAGCAAGAGCTATTGCTGAGATGGTAACAAATCACTCTGCAGCAGAGTCCTGCTTGCTACATGCCTCTTCCCCTCATTCATGTGCATTTCTCTGCCCTTTTCCTGGATGGTCATGCTTTCACTAAATCTCCTGTCTATCCAAAGAAGAACATGCCTCCAGGTTTTTCTCACACCTGCCGCCTACTTGTATGGACAGCTTGGGAAAGCACAAACTTAGGAAAGCCCTCCTGCAATCTCGTACAGGTGGGTGAAATAGCACTACACTGTGACACCTAAATCCTGCCCTTCCCTGGGGAGCTGCTGGCCTACTCAGCTCAGAAGCGCTGCATACTGACGCATCCACATTAACAAAAAAAAAAAAANCTGTGCAAATAAAAAAAAAAAAAAAAAAAAAAATCCCAGGAAAGCACCGGGCGGAATGCAAGCTGCTGGAACGTTAGCTATGCTGTGACTGGCTCGCACGACCTCAAAGCACGCATCATATGCCAGGCAAATCACCTGGGGGGATTCCAGTAGCCGGCAAGGAAGGCATGGACTAGCTGTATGTGTCACGGCAAATTAAGCCATCTTTCTGCCTGACTCCTCTCATAAGGTACCTGACTGGAGTGACGCAGCTATGGCCTGGGCCGGCCTCCAGCCTTCTGAGGCTGCACATCTCCAAGTGATGTGAAAAAGTGGGAGAGCTTCTGCTTGTAAGAAAAATGAACAAACCTGAAATATTTCAGTTTTGGAAAATTTTCCCCCTTTCTGGTTTTAAACCACCAGAAAAAGAAAATAAATCAGCACAACAGCCATTTCTCCAAAGTTCTTCTTGGCTAAGACATTATTAATTTTTTAACCTGGTTTGTTAAAGACAGAACTTGCAACAGTGCTGGTGTTTTGGAAAGAAGCAGTGTTCCTTTTAAGACAGTTCAGATCAATAATTAAAGCTGCTACTAGGGGGCACTGTGACATTCAGAGGAGGTACAGCTCTGCTTTCCACTGCCTATTCCTGCATCCATGGCATCTTTCACAATTCCTTGGGTGCAAATACAGCTAAAGTTCAGTCTGGGTTATTTCACTCTTCCTAGTAACATACTTCTTAAACTTTCCAATGTATAGCATGCATCACTCCCCTCTCTCCCCCTGCTTCTTTAGCACAAAAATACTGACTAAATGATGGCTGCTTCTTCAGATGTTATTATGTTGCAGTGATCGAAGGGAACTAAACTTGTTTGTAAAACAATTTGAGATTTTTCAGGACAAACATGGCAATGTAATGCAAGAGTTAAGAATTATAATAGTAATCATAATAATAACAATAATGAGTATTTGTCTTCCCACTGCAATGAACCCATCTGGAAGGCCTCAGTGTGAAGCTTCAGAAGTATCCAAAACTGTGATTAGAAAGAAATGCATTTCGGCAGGAAGGTGGAAGCTCAGAATGCCAAAGAAAGAAAAAAGGAAGAGAAAAATCCTTTCTAGTTTTGGCCAACAGACCTAATCGGAAATTCTTTTGAAATGTTATTCTCTGGAAGAGAGCTCAGTTAGCAATATTCTGCAAATGCTCAGCCCACTTCATCCATCTGCCAAGCTGAGAATGAATATTCATAGCAAGTTATTTTAATCATTGTGTTTTTTCTTGATGTGACATAATTCTATATAATTTTTCCCCCCGGAAAAAAAAAAAAAAAACACACCACAAAAAAACCCCTCTTTTTATGCTGTCAAGTCAGAAAGTTTTTTCTCCATCTGCAAGGGGAAAAAAAAAGGGACATTGGGTGGCTCATGCATTGGTTGTAGCAACATCGTCATCAATGCTTCTCAAATCCCAGCATTAACAACCTAGCTAATGACACCAGTGCAAACAGTATGTGCTGGCTTTTACCTGTCCCTGTTGAACCCCACAAGGGATTAACACCTCTCACAAGGGATGATCGGGGTGACAATAACAGACTTATGTAGGTAGGCTAAGAATGGGAGCCACAGGCAACACATACTTGGGGAAGAAGGGGAAACTGCACTGTAAGAGTTGGGTTTGGGGAGCTCAGGGCTGGTAGAGCCTGGGTGCTGCAGCAGGAGGGTGAGGGGAACAGGCAGAGAGCTACTGCAGATATGTGCAGGGGATGCTGCTTGTAGTCACACACCTTCATAAGCACATACTACATAAAAACGCTCTTACAATTTTTGATTGCTTCTTAAAATAGTTCTTGTTCAACACTTAGCAAAAGTGCACATTTTTGGCAAAATGGTCCAAGCACAGACAGGTTATAAATATTTTAGAGTACACAGACATACCTCAGGAACAAAGTGGGTCCTCCCCTGATTCTAAATGGTGCTCCCAGTTCTCAGTACATCAAGAGGACATTTTAACACAGTTGAAAATCTGGAGGAAACCTTGTTCCTGCAATAATCAGGAGTCTAAAATATTCAATACTTGACTGATGCAAGCAATTCCCAGGTACCATACATTAGCTGCTGGGACAGGCAGGCTGGGTCACAGAGCTGAGCACAGTAGAAAAAAAGAACATCACAATCAGGTTTTCTTAAAGCCAGGCATGTGTTTTACATATCACTCCTGCTTCTCTCTTGTTCTTTGCATTGTTGCCCCTTGGTGGCCAAATCCTGCTTCTTGTTCTCAGGTCTACCAGCCTGGAATGACCTCCCAGAGAGTTTTGTGCCCGATGACTTGTTAGTTACCTCCTGCCCCAGAGCATCCCAGATACCCCATGGAATGTTCCCTAAAGTGCCCAGCCGAGCCGATTCTTAGGTGGGATCAACATGAGGAGCTGCTTATTAAAGTGACAACTGTGGCTCGTTTCCAGTTGCTACTTAAGTGCAGTCCATTTCCTTGGATGCAGTTCTTTGAGTCGTACAAAGGGGAGGCAGTGAGTGCCACACAAAGGTGGTTTACAAGAACCCAAGTAAGTTGAGACTTCTTTGTTGCTGCTTCTGCTTCCTGTGATCTAGACAGATCTGCATGTAGCTAAGAACACATGCAGTCATTTCAAATCACTTCTAGTCAGTGCAGCAATCCAAGCTTTTAAATTCAGGGGGAAAAAAAAAAAAAAAAAGGACGAGGAAGGAAAAACAGCAGGCAAGAAAGGAGAGATGGTGGTCTGCATTTAGCTTTGATTAACTATTGGATGTTCTGAAAGACAGTAATATGCACCACCAACCGGCCCAAGCAAACATCCAGAAATCCCTAATTGCATCATGTTGCCTGACTGCTGCTTTTCTTACTTTCCTGACATACTGGCTCCCCTCTTTGGTCGCATGCTGCCAAGCACTTTACAGAAAACCAGTGTTCTCCTTTTCCAGTACTGGAGCTTCCTGCTGCAAAATGCAGGAAAGCTATAAATGCTTATGGTTGACAAGAGCAGAAAGAGGTTGAAGTCCCATTGTCACTATTCGCATTTGTCTGTTTCCAGAGAGACAAAGACTGGCAAACAGGAGTTAGCCTCCATACTGGTGGATGGCGTGGGAGAAAGAGCACAGGAACAAACTCACTGGGGTGGATTTATCACCCCTATAAACCAGCATAGCCTCACTGATGCCTCTCGGAGATCACGGGAGCTTTGGTGACCAGCACCAGCTTTGAATCTGACCTACCAGGAACACAAAATGACTCATCTGGCCAACGGGAAGAAGAGTCTGGCTACAGCCTAGCTCTTTCAGAAAAACCCTTTAGACTGCAATGGAGAAAACCTCAACAGGACTCTACAAAAATTTAATAGGCTATCCACACAATGGCTTCCTAAAAATACAGGACTGAAAAAGGAAGAGATTCTCCTAGGATAGCTCGAATTCTCTATTAAATACTAAGCAAGATTCCATAAAAGCTCTCTAAATGTTAGCAATTTCCATTAGGGAAATCTTCAATGATGGAAGGCCATTACCAGCTGAAGGCCTAGAAATGAGTTCCTGGCTCCCAATTCAAATCCTGGTGGACAGTGTCTGTATGTACAGCTGAGCAACTAATACATGCCAGATAAGACAGCCAACAAATTCAGCTTCTTTTCATGACCAGAGGGCCACTGCTTTGAGTTTGGTTTTGTTTATTTTTGTTTCCCAATTATGTTTGTTAAATTGTTTGCACTTTTTTTCACAAATGGCTTCAACACACACTCTATATTCCAAATTCGAACGTCACTGCTTAATTGCAATTGGTTAGATAAGTAATATTCTTACTGCCTGTGCACTGAACAGCTTCTGGAGTGCTATGATATGCTTGCACTGTGTAAATTAGCAGAGGGCAGTACAGACAATACATCTGAATGTCCCCAAAATCTTCATATGAGACCAAGAGTGAAAATGTATATGTGGATTGTCCAGGAGGAAAAATGAGATAAAGGCAAAATCAGGGGTACCGTCTCATCCTGACATCACATTTTAAAATTTGCTTCTCTGCCATCTTCCTAGTACTTTGGTTTTTTTAGTCTAAACACTGACTGTTTGAAATTCATGACAGATATCTCCGAGCCAATTCCCTATTCTGTTTCCAAAGACCATAATGTCTGATATTCTCAACAGTCTGGCAGGGGAAAAGTTTTAGAAGGGGTGAAGGCCTTTCAGATGAAATATTTTTTAATTAACTTTTTCCTTTCCAAGCTTTTTGTCAAAAGTTCCTCAAAAAAAAAAAAATTTGGTTTAAAAAAACAACAAACAAAACAAGCCAAACAAAAAAACCCCACTACCAAGTAACAGTAAAAATAATTTGCAGGAAAATTGAATAATTTTCATTGTCACATTTACCATTAATCACTTTCATGTTTAATTTTAGTCAGGTAAGAATAGGTAGCAGTTTGTGTTCCATTTGAAGAGCTGAAATATTTTGAGTCATTTAGAAGTTGAGATGATAAAGAATGTAGTGTTTCAGAATCTCAGAAATGAAACATCTCTGTGATGTCAAAAGAAAACCTCCCCATATGCCTAAATATTTCTCTCATAAAAAAATATAGGGATTTCATCTTTTTTTCCATCTGCTTTTCGAGGAGGAAAAAAAATAAACTTTGTGAGTCTTAACACTTCCAAGTAGGATGAAACTCTGTTTTGACAAACTCCTGAAAACAGGCCTATAAATGTAGTTCAGACATTCCCTCCTGTTGTGGCAATTACTGACAAGACTACTTCAAAGAATCTGTCTCATGGAAACATGTGTATAATCTGCTCCATCAAAGCACACTCCTCCTTAATGTGCCACTGCACTGCTTTGTCTGAGCACCCAGACGAACAGGGAGTCACACCTTAGTAGTGTGATACCCAAAATCACTGTCCTCAAGTTATTTGGAGACACAACAGCTTCGCATCGGAAAGAGGGACAGCATCACCATGTCCATTTTGCCTCAAGGAAATGGAATGAAAAGACCTTATGGAAAAGTGGATTGGAGCTACGTACAGGGAGAGGGGAATGTCGAGGAGAAAAGAGGATTTAATGACAAAAGCACAGTGCAGAAAACAGTGAGTATGTGCAGGTATGTTAAACTGATACTGTTTTCAGCTTCCTTTTCCCCAGAAATCCTACACTGAGACCAAAGATGGTGAGACTGCACCTTTCCGTTCATTACTATGCTTAGTTTGGGTCCTTAAATTTTTTGATCTCTTTGACCAAGTTCCCTCCCAAGGACTAAGTAATGAAATGGCCCTTTCTAGGCTCTCCAGAAAATACACCACACAGCAGCGGGTCTTCTGAGGCATCTGGCATTCAGCCCTCACTTCTCCTCCCCTGGGACTGAGGAAGTTTCATCCATCCTTCTCTTTCCCATGCTCCCACTCCTGCTCTCTGTGGCTCAAGCTTGTGCGTGACATTGCGGGGATGGCAAACGAAAACAGCTGCCAACCTTCCCTACTGCCTCCCTGAGCTCTGAGCAGAGTAACACACATGGCCAGCGGCCACCTGCCCACAGCGGGGCACTGCTGGCAGGTCCAACCTCACACTGACTCTGCATGTTTTGGTCTGAGGGAAGTCTAACCCCAGCACAGAGCTCAGCAAGGCCTGCGAGGTGCAGTGGAAGAACATAGTGATTTAATTCCCAGTGCATTCCTGCTGCTGCAGCCACCAAATTGCAAACAGAGCAATTTAAACAGAGCCTGGGTATCTCCGCATTGCGGCCATCACTGCCAGAAACATCAGTACAAGTAATCCCAAAGCTTTTGAGGGGGTCACGTTTGTCTCAGCACTCTGTGCTCCATGGCCACAGAGGTAACAGCACTGGCAGGAAGTTTAAAAATGAAAGCAGGACTGTCAAGAGAACCTAAAAACTAAATGGACAGTGGAGACCTAGCTGTCCTCCATCACCAAGAGCAGATAGGTCAACAGCAACAGATCGGTACAATACGCCTTATCATTTTTCTTCTCCATGAGAGAGGAGAGAATGTCATCCCCTAAACTGTCAAGACAGTATTTTTGACCAGTGTGACCTTTGCAAGGAAAACCCAGAATGGCCATGAGCTGGTCTGTGGGAGAGACAGGACATAAAACAATGGAAACCCACCAGGATGGGAGCCACACTTCAAAAATGATACCAGAGTCTCCTCTTCCACCCTCAGAGACTAACAACAGCCTTACAGGTGACCCGAGCCTGTGTGACAGAGCCCATCCACCCCAAGACCACCCTGTGGTGGGCAGTGCTGGTTCCCTCATCTTAACCCTTTTGGTACGTGGTGCACTCTGATAAGAGCCTCAGCTGTCACAAAACAAACTGCAAGCAACAGATTGAACACACCACCATGCAAAAGCCTGTCTCAGGAGGGACAATTAAAAACACATAGAGAAAAATAAATGGCTTTTCCTTCTCAACCCCTTTTCCTCTTCAACAAAGTAACAAGACAGGAGCGGGTGCCTGTATGCTAGAATGCCCAGAAAATCAGCAATTAACAAGCGTTCCGCTCTAGCCTGTCTGCGATTTCCTCCCTGCAACTGTGGCTAAATGTTTAAATACATCCCTTCCTTCCATGCACTTGCTGTGGCTCTGGCTCACCTCAGCCCTTCTGGCTTTCCATATCATGCAGTCCTCCCTTTCTCACAGGTTTATCTGAAGCTTCCCCTAAGATAAACACAGGGAGACAGGCACGGTGACCACCCAGCTGCCTTCAGGAGCACACACATCAGATGAACTAAGTGCCCCAAAGGCACACAAGCCAAAATGCACTTAGCCCTGTGTGCCACAGAGGTGTTTTGTAAGCCATCTAGTCAGCAGCATCCTCAAGAAAGACACATTACCGTATCTAGCCAACAATAACGTAATTCAGAAGATTCAAATGGGATTCTTCCCTAGGAAACTAAGTGCTAACCACGTTACCGCGCGGATGCTCATTAACAAGCCTGTATCAGACAAAAGCTTCAAAGGTATTTTTCTGAGGCACAGGCTTAAATAAAGGGTTTTGACTCAGGTTGGCACTCAGAATTAAATAGATCGAAAAACAGAGTCTCTCATTAAATTAATACAACAATTCAAACATGAAGACTTAAAGTAAGATCTATGCAAACAAGCATGGGGAGTAAAACACTCCAGTAGACTCAGTGCAACACTCAGCATCATGGACCTCTGTGACCTACTGGACTTCTTGGACACTCTTCAAGCCCCAAGTTTCACAAAATCAACTCAGAAAAAGGTGCTGACACCGTATGCTGATGTTCCTGTCATGATAGGATGGTTTTCATTGTCCACTGCATAGAAACTGATGATCAAACTTGGAAAAAATAAACCCAAACTATCAAAACAGAGTAAAATTCTATTACAGAGAAGAGACACTGAACATCCTTTAAATTATATATAGGGAGGCCTCATAATTAATGTATGACTGAGCTTCAGTCTAAAAATGAAAGCGTGACATAACGAATCCACTAGGTAAACACATCCCTGCAAAAAGAAAATCCTCCCAAATACTTGCTAACATAATCCTTCTTGGCCAACTATACGGAAGCAAAGGCTAGGGCCCAACTTTGACAGCTGAATGGACTAATTATATTACAACTCCAGCGTGGAAACCCCCTCATCTCAAGTTTTGCAAACAAATGGCAGACATGCAACGAGCTTCAGCAACAACAGCTGCAGAACAGAACTGGCCTGATCTCCCTTGCCAATAGATCTACAGAAAACAGCAGTCAGTGCTGATGCCAGTTCAGCCAACCGAGAGAATACAAGCACCACCACATAGCGCCAGAGGACCCAAAATTGAATCCATATGAAAACATGACCTATTTCTATACCTTCCCATCTATTTATTTTATGTTGCTGCTCATCACTGAGATCCGCTTTTCACGTAAGATCAACAGCAGTAACAAAGTTCTGAGCTGGCCCTGCTAGGAAATTAAACAGCACCTGGAAACATTCCACAATGCTGGAGCCACGAGCATTTCTGAACTGCTAGAGGGGCTCCTGATACAGTTTTGGCCTTTGTCAACCAACACTGTGCCAAACAGTTCCCTGTTACATCTATGGGGTTAGGACTCCCAACAGACCCATTCCCAACAGGCAAATCAGACACAGTCAATCTGCTTCGGAGAGTAAGAGATTTTAACAGACTCAGTGTGGGCTATTCCATCACACTTGGCCCCAGTGCCAGGGTACAGGCCAGACCACATTTGGTTGTTATTATACATGTAGGTACAAAGTTACTGGCATTTGTCCCTTCCCGAGTTCACAATTCCAGCTGGGGCTGCTTGCCTTCCTTGGAAACGAGACGTTTCTTTAAACTAAGATTTCCTTGAAAACTGTGTATGGTACTTGAGGTTCTTGCTACAATGGTATAGGTGCAGCTGATGGAACAGTAGGTATGAAGAAATTAACGTCTTATAGTTGTTGATGGGTGACTTCGTATTCAATAGCAAGAAATTCAGGTTGGAATTTTCCTTACTGCTGTTCTTGTTCAGATACGCAACTTTGGGGTTTATCCTCTCAGATGTCCTTCTTCAGGGAACTTATCATCCATCCCAGGAGAGATGTGGACCAGCACACAGGTGTTTCCTTCCTCCAGATTCTGAGTCTAGCAGTATTGTGATCTTAGCAGCAGCTCAGAATATTTTTGTGATTGTCCCTAAGTATGTAGCACTGATAAAATATAGCACCGAAAATAAAAGCCAGGAGCATAAATAAGCAGCTCTTCCAATTTCACCAAGAGGTGCCTCATGTTCTGTCAGGGCAGATGCGAGAGAACCGAAAGAGCTAAAAGTATCAAAGCTAATTAAATTTTGTGGAAGATGCTTTTACATTTCTTTTTACACTTAATAAGAGGAGAGAATCACCTGCAGAGAGTAGAGCTCAGGTATCTCAAAAATCCTGTGACCTTGTTATCCATGTCATCCATGAAGCTCTTCACAGATGGAGGCAACTAAAATGGCTCCAAAAACCTACGTTTAGGCAACTGAATCACTGCCCTGATTTAGCAGTCTGGAGAGCAATTTTGCCAACCAAATGCAGATGTCTAATCTATCTTGGCAGCTGACTCAACTGAACAAATGGGCACAAAAGTAGGTTATGAGAGCACAGATACTTGGGTAACATATAGATACATGCATTTAGTGGTCTACACTCTGAAGCTGAACTCCAAGCTTGATTGTAGGCAAGTAGAACAAACTTGTTTGGAGAGGTCAAAGGGGGTGTGAGATCTAGTACACTCCCTACTCCCTCCAAAAAAAAAAGCCACCTTCCTTAAAGGAAGCTCAGCAAATTAATCCCTTTCATTTCAAAGCAAGCTGAAAGATAACATTTTGAAAGTTCCTCTTCCNGATTCTGAGTCTAGCAGTATTGTGATCTTAGCAGCAGCTCAGAATATTTTTGTGATTGTCCCTAAGTATGTAGCACTGATAAAATATAGCACCGAAAATAAAAGCCAGGAGCATAAATAAGCAGCTCTTCCAATTTCACCAAGAGGTGCCTCATGTTCTGTCAGGGCAGATGCGAGAGAACCGAAAGAGCTAAAAGTATCAAAGCTAATTAAATTTTGTGGAAGATGCTTTTACATTTCTTTTTACACTTAATAAGAGGAGAGAATCACCTGCAGAGAGTAGAGCTCAGGTATCTCAAAAATCCTGTGACCTTGTTATCCATGTCATCCATGAAGCTCTTCACAGATGGAGGCAACTAAAATGGCTCCAAAAACCTACGTTTAGGCAACTGAATCACTGCCCTGATTTAGCAGTCTGGAGAGCAATTTTGCCAACCAAATGCAGATGTCTAATCTATCTTGGCAGCTGACTCAACTGAACAAATGGGCACAAAAGTAGGTTATGAGAGCACAGATACTTGGGTAACATATAGATACATGCATTTAGTGGTCTACACTCTGAAGCTGAACTCCAAGCTTGATTGTAGGCAAGTAGAACAAACTTGTTTGGAGAGGTCAAAGGGGGTGTGAGATCTAGTACACTCCCTACTCCCTCCAAAAAAAAGCCACCTTCCTTAAAGGAAGCTCAGCAAATTAATCCCTTTCATTTCAAAGCAAGCTGAAAGATAACATTTTGAAAGTTCCTCTTCCCCACAGGCTGCTCATATGTGGCATCGCTACGCCGGATGGTAAGAGAATTTACCCCTGTGGATGTAACTGGTGCTGTGCCAGCTGGCTGCAAACCTTCCCTGGACTGCTCTCCTTAGGAGCACCATTGAAGCCACACAGACCTCTTCTGGAGAACTGCAGTTATCACTGTGACGTGAGAATACACAGTAAACTGTGGCCAAACCCAAGATCAATGAGAATAAACTCATATTCAAAACTTGGAGGTGGAAAACATAACATTTTCCAAGAGGAAATGAAATCCCATTCTTCTGTTTAAAACAGAAGCAGGATGAGAAATACTTTTGGTGATTTATACGGAAAAGTTAAAAGATGTAAAAGAAAAAAAAAATGTGGTGGAGGGGAGGGGGAGGGAGACACAACTCAACAGCTGGGAAAATAGAGATTATAATGCCAGAAGGAAAAGTGAACTTCGTTGCCAACCTCTTGAATAACGCAGCTTATAGGACTACCCTAAATTAATTCATGCTTGAATAGAACATATGTTCTGAAGAAACAGCTAGTATTGATTTTAAAATTGCCAGTGATAGGGAATCCACCACATTCCCATGGTAAATTGTTCCAATGTTTAATTACTTTCACTGTTGAAAAAACTTGTGCCTCATTTCTAGTGTGAAATTGCCTGGCTCCAGGTTCCAGCCACTAGGTCTTTTTATATGTTGTTTGCTAGCTTGAAGTGCCCTCTTATTAAAGTTTGGTTCTCTAAGTAGGTATTTACAAACTGCAACCCCTCAGGCTTCGCACTGATAAACTAAAGAGGCTCTTCGCCAGGAACCTCAGCCTGTGGAGCATGGCCCCTCACATTACCATCATTTGCATGTCTGGTTTCTGAGACTCTGCAGTTTAGCAGTAACTTTCTTTAACTGGGGACACCACTCACAGGAGCTGAGCACCTCTCAAATTCAGACATCAAATATTACTTCCTAGGTCACACCTGAGATGCCACAGTTAACTCTTTAAAGCCTCCAAATTATGCCTTCCAGCAAAATTTTGAAAAAGGACTTACTTTCAGCTAACTACTAGCATACTTTTTTTTCAAAATTGCTGCTTCTCAGAAAATTATCCTTTAGGTTAAAAGCATGGCTAACTACTAATATCTTTTTGCATGCCTTTATATAGTGCTTCATATTTGACCATATTAAAACACACACTGCTTTCCTAAGCCAAGTTTAACAAGGAATCTGCAATTGCCTTGCATCTGTGACCTTGTCCTTTTTCATGGTTTGTCTGCAGAATTTTATCATTTTTGTCACCAACAAACTTTCCTTCAGGTGGTTTTACATCTTATTCTCCAGTATTGATAAAAATAATAAATATGACAAGGAGCAAGGAGCAGTGTGCATGGCATTCTGATATTACATGTTTGTGGTAATAATTCCCTGTTTGTGTCCGTATTTTCAGAGTGCCATTTAACCGGTTTTTAATCTAATAAATTAGATTAAAATTTATTTAAGAGACTTATTTTATATTATTCTTTATCAAGATCCTATGAGGTATAACAATAAATGCTTTCAAAAGTCTAACCACATCTGCACTACTACCTTTAGCAACAAATTTTATAATCTCATCAAAAAGATATCAGATTTGTTTGACAGGATTTATTTCCCATAAATCCATTTTGATTGGCATTAATTACATTTCCCTTCTTTAATTTTTTATTAATCTAATCCCCTATCAGTTTTTTCTATTATTTCACCTCAAAACAGTATCAGAATGACAGGACTATAATTATCTTAGGTTGTCCCATACACACCTTTAAAATTGAAATCATATTTAAACACAAGCATTTTTTTCCAGACTTCTGGCACTTCAAAACAAATGTCAAGCTGGGTGGAATGCACCCAGGTCATGTCTGAAACTTTCGTAGACATATTACCCGCATTTTCTAACTGGCCTTAAGAATGGCTGTATTGATTCAGGAGCCATCTGTTTTGGCATCCTGCCTCCAGGATGCCATGGATGACATAGAGGAAAGAGTAAGAAGCCTGTACCCAAAGGACCTTGCCCAACCTGCTCTCCCAGCCCGCAGTAATTTGTGGCTCTGAGAGCTCCTCTGGCAGGCACTGCACCTGCATCCTTCTGTGTACAGCCCCAGGGTTTGTCCTTCTGTGAGTCAGTCGAATTACTTGCTGAAAGAGTTTTTATTTCTAATCACCTCACCGTTCTGTGGCAGTGAATTCCCTGCAATAACTACACATTGCATACCTCCTGTTTTAAACCTAGTGCCTGAAAATATCCTTTGATGACCTACTCTCACACTGTAAGCAGCAGGTTAACAGCTGCTATAGGACCACCTTCTCCATTCCAGTAGTGATTTTGCAGACTTGGGCCTTCTCTCAAGAGCAAAAGGCAACTCACTGTCTTTTCCCAGGGAAATCACTCCATGCCTATCAGTGCCAGTGCCTCTTGCCTTGGCCACCTCTCCTCATCTCTTCTAGATGGGCACCAAAACAGCGTTTGGTTTGTGAGATGTAGACTGGTCACAGATTTGCAGTGACAGACATACACGTTCCTTTGCACCCGGTTGTCCTGTTTCCCACTTCATCGTTAGGTCTTCATCTTTTGTACTGCCTCTGAATGCTAATCTGACATCTTGACAGAGGTAGATATGTTTTCTCTCAATTTACTATTTTGGAAGCAGCTCTTTATCTTCCTGAGCTATTCCTGCACTGCATTGTTTAGCTGATTGTCACTACATCTGGAACTGGAACTGCTGCCAACTCAAATTACAATCATCATGTTTATGAAATGACTCAAGACTTCAAACCCATTACCAGCCCCTTCCCTGGGCAAACCCTACCTGCCTCTAATACAGCCTCAAGATGAGCTGGGTTTATTCACTTCAGTCAACACTGGGTAAACTTGCCCTCACAACAAAAACTACAGTTGAACTGGAGACATACACAGCTCCCCCACATTTGGAACAGGCGTGTCTTTGTGTATTCCCTCTGTTTTTGGTGCAGCATGTCCTAAAAGACGCGCACAGCCACAACAACGGAGGTGACAGCCATTCCAGTAAGAAAATTTAAACCAGACCCAACTCCCTTAGTGGAACAGATGTTTTCAGCTGCACTCACAAACACTTCTGCCTATACTGCAGCCTTCTGGGGCTAGCATATACTATCTAGGGCCTTAACGCCTGGATGAATGCCGAACCACCCCCGTGCACGAATGATCCATGTGTAATTTTATCCCTACAGACCTGTGCTATTGTTATTCTGTTTGCCTGTGCCTGTAATGCAACAGAAAGAGTGACCACCACACTGACTTAACCGAGCTGATTTTGATGCTAAACATTAAGCCGGAGGCCAGCAGCTGAGGAAGGTGAACGCAGGATGAGAGGTAGATCTTAGCTGATCCCTTGGCTGCTCCCATTCATCTAATTTGCTCCTACTGGAAAGGATATGAGCAGATCTTTGTTCATGAACAGCTCTTTTTTAAATCTCTGGCAATTAGAGTGCATCAGGCAGTGGATGTGCCATAATGGAGAGAGAAGAACCTTCTGTTTTTCTCTCTGTCTTAATTGCCTGTGTATTTATGGGCTTTGGTAATGTTGGTGAAAAACTTCCTGGCACTGTATGAATGCTTTTGTCTTCCTTCTCTCAATGACTGGCTTGTTCTTTCTATTCTGTTTCCTTCCTCTGTGAAGGCACTTTGCTGTCTGTGACCAGACAACCGCCCTCCCTTGCTGCACAACCTCTCACTGCCACCTGGAATGCCATTCTGCAGATGGTCAAAGGAAACAAGTCCTATTAGCTTTACATTTCCTTTATAGAAAACTATCTCTGAGAGAAGGGAAAGGATCTAGTTCTGCTCCCTGAGGGAGCATCTTTGCCTCGGGGGCAAACAGTACGGCCCAAGGCAAAGGGAGTCCCGTTAAACAACAAGGCACCACTCAAAGTCATCCCCATCTACAGCTGTTTTTGCCTCCAGCAGATTTCCCTAAGGGTCTTCATTTAGCTGCAGTTCATTGAGAGGGTCAGGCAGGGATGGCTGCCCAACTGGTGCAATGCCTCCTTGCTGGCCTGTCCCGGAGCGTAATTAGACTCAGCCCCAACGGAGGCTGAAGATAAGAAGACCTGGGCTTGGTGCAAGGCAATGCCAAGCTACATAAACTCTGGGCAGGGTCTGGGGAAGCCACTGGCAAAAATTCCACGAATTCAAATACACCAGGACTGGCCTCTCGCCCTTAGCCCCTACTACATCAGGCTCCTAAGCACATTTGTTTGCAGTAAAGTCAGAGGAACCCTTCTGACCTGCTCAGTAGGAAGCTGTGGCATTCAGAAAAATAGCCAAAGACTTGCACCAACTGATTCCTTTAAATCCTTCCTGATAAACAAAAGTAACAGCAGGATCTCAATACTGCAGCCATGACAAAAGCTCCAAACTAAGAGGTACTTTCCGGGACAGAATTCAATTATAGACTTAACACTGGTTTTAATTACTTTGACCCAACTCCTCCATGGCACAACAGGCCAGCACACTCAGCCAGCACCTTGCTGCTCGAGGCACTCAGCACAGAAGCAACTTACTCTCTTTTTTAGTGAATTTTGTAGCAATTTGAACTATATCAAATATATACTTTGCATCCCATGACACATCACTAGTCCCCAAAGGCATCTATACTTCCTATCACGCAAAGTTTCAAAGCTATCAGGAAGAAGTTTTCAGAAAGTTTTCCTGAAACTAATCAGGAAATTATCAATAAACATAATTTTAATCTCTCTTATTTGAAAGTTAAAGAGCAGTATCTGAATGAATTAAATACAGAGCACAGGAAAATAATGGAGCAATCATAAACAAAAAAATATCTTTTTTCCTGCCTTTTTTTTTTTTTTAAGGCAAGATGTATTTTCTTTGGTACATAAAATCTTCAAAAGTCCTGATTTTAAAATGGAAATTGTTTGTGTCAACATCTCACTAAGAGCACATATCATTGAAAATCTATTTAAATGTCTATTTTAAAATAAAATTTTCAGTCAGTTTTAGGTGTAGAGATCTTCTAAGGTAAGTATTTCACTCAGTGCAGCAAATACATATATTTATGAACCAAAAGGCAGTCTCCTAATCTGCTGTTTCCAAAAAGAGAAACCTCGGCTCAGCACTGCTTACCTTCTCAGGCCTATGGCCATACAATAGGGATTTGTTTGCTAAAGGCAGCTTAGTGAAGATAACTTTATTCCCTTGCACAGAAGGTTTGAGTGAGATGCAGCACCTTAGCTGTAAACAGCATCTACTACAATTTGATGATTCACAGCCATCCCATCATTTTCTACCACTGCATCTCAGGAACCAGGTCAGTCATACACATCCTGCATACCACGGCTGTTTGTAGCCTCCTAGCCAAGTCCAAAGTGAGAAAATGCATGAAATAAAACGCCTTCTTTTCCAAAAACCATGACAGACTTACCATCGCCCCCTTTCCCTAGTTACCATGCTGCCCTACTCCCTGAAATGAGCAGCTCTAGATGGGCCTGCCATATTTCTATTCCTTGTGAGAAATAGAATGTTGGAGGGCTGTCTGTCTCCGGAGGAGTTAAAAGCACTATCTAGAATGCTTAGAAGATTTCTAGGGATTACAAACAATAGTGAATGGAGTGTTATGACTGCTCTAACTTTTGATTTCCTTGCTTTTAAAGTTATATGTATTCTATTATAGGCATGCTACACTCAGCTGACAGATCCTGGAGAAGTTCCCTGTATGAAATTCCTCAGAGAAGGCCACAGGTATAACAATTGTGGGGTTTATAATCTAGTCAGGAGGAAAATTTTCAGCTTTTCTAAGGTTTCTAAGGTTCTCTAAGATTCTACAGTCCCTAAAAGCAGTCCTTGCTTTGTCTCTGGTTCCCTGGAACTAAAAAAGATGCATACTGACAAGGAAAACAAAGCTTTTTTAATTCCCTCCCCTCCCAACTCCTAACTATCAAACTTAAGGGAGCATAAGTATTTCAGAATTCATTTCTCTCCAACAGCTCTCCATAATCTTAATGATCATTGCAAAACTGAATATTAACTGTTGTTTGCTTAATATCCCATAGTTGGAAACAAAAAGTGAAAAAGATAGGTTTCATGATGTGTAGTCATATTTTGTACTAATTAAAAAAGATGTTTACCTCAATCCTTCACCATTTCTTAAAGAAACCTGAATTTACTTCCATGTGGCCAAGGTGCGAAGGCTTTTCCAACCCTGACAGCCACCACTTTGTCTCTTGGAAATCAAGTGAGGTATCAGTCTCAGTGGTGGTGTGGCTGAACCAGCAACACAGGAGTCTGCGCACATAATTGTTCATTTAAGAGCAAGAGTCTCATCAAGAGAGAGTTCTGAATCACGGTGAGCCCAGATTAATTTAGCAACATTACACTGAAAACAACAACAGCACAGGGCCGGACCAGACTTCCTCCACAGGCTCCCCAAAGAGGTAATGAGAGAGCAGGCTTTGGCTGGAACACCAGCCCGGGGCCATGAACATCACAACTCTTTTATGGTGGATGTCCCTCCAGCAATGAATGAACTGCCATTATCATTTTTAAGTTAAAGACCAAAATGGCTTCAGCCTCCCTAACACTGATCTGTCTCAAATGCCCCTAGAATGCTGCATGATGAACACTGGACCACTACAGAAAATCAGGGTTGGTTTTCTTTTTTAATCAAAACAAACAGAACTGGCTTTTCGAGCCAATGTAAAACTGTCTTTCCCTCCAAAATAGTCATGTTTGATATCAACCCTTAAAAAGCTGCAGAGAAGCACAGTGACCAAGATGACCCTGGAGACTCACACAGAGGACAAAGATACTTTGTAAAGTTTTTAAATGAGTTTCTGCAGTGATGTCAGGAGGACGGGTCATTCTCCAGATTTAGTTTGATGTCCCACTTTTGCCCCCTGCATAACAAAGACGCAATGACACCCAAGCCTGCTGCTCCAGCCCCAGTGGGGCTACACCCTCTCAACTTCCACCCCATGTAGGAACCTAAACTCACCCAGTATCTCCCAAACCCCTTCAAAATATGAAAGGGGCACAGAGGTCCTATTTTATAACCATAGCTGACTTCCTTTGTAATGCATGCCTTGAAGTCTCAAGGTACTTTTCGTTCTTTGGGAGAGGAGAAACAGGCACAGAGGTATGGAAGCTAAGATTAGAGGTGACCTCTGACAGCTGTGACTCACCCAACATCCCTGAAAAAACCTCCAGGAAAGCTAATGATGTAAACAAGTTTCCAAGTGTTGAACTGCCCTGTTTCACTCACGAGGTCATGTTTTTCGAAGCTGAGTTGGAGAAAAGCAACTGTCTTGTTTCTTTCTCATGAATTATAGGAGCAAGGTAGTAAACAACAACTACTGCTAGACCAGCTCACCTACACTGTTCCTAAAGCAGGTTTGAAGCAGCAGCTCTTCATGAGAAGCCCACGCACATCTGTGCAAACTCTCTAAAAGAGCAAATTCAATACATGTAAATCACTGCAGGCTCCATGGCACAGGAAACACAGCAAATTCTTCACTATTTTGGGAGAGGTTCCCAAGAGGAAGCAAAATTTGATTTGAACTGAAAATAAACTACAGCTTGAAATAAAACCATTCTCTGCCAAGTCAAAGGTTAACCCCAGTATTAGTGACACAGCAGCAAGGGTTGATCATGGGCCCTAAACCTGGTCCACAGCCAGGTATTCTAAGCTGCATTAGGCACTTCCTTGTGAGCACAGGAGGCCCGGAATAAGCCTTTTGAATGAGCACGGAAAGGAGGCAGGTGTGGCTGGCTGAGCAGAGAGCAGGAGTACCAATGGGGCAATGTAGCCACGTGCAGAAGGGGTGAGCCTTGCTGTTAGCTCTGCAAGCAGGACTCTGCCTTAAACTGCTCATTCGGACTCTAGGAGTGAGAGGCAGGGATGGTGTGTCTTGGGGAGTGCAAGGCAAAGTCTCAGGTAATAACAGGCATTACACGAGGCACAAGAAGGGCAACACCAATTCAGTGTAAGAGGTATGCCTAGAGTTGCTCATGCCTTGTCTCACAGACCCGTGAATTTCCTCAGAAATCAGGAAGATTTTGTGGCCCAGTGCTGTCTGGCTAACAAAATGATGAGCTAACTCTGCCACGTCCCACTCTCCAGCTCCCCAAATGATGTCTTAACAATTTTCTACATTTCTGATGTGTGACCATCTGTTTCCAACCTTGTGCTAGACCTCACGGAGGCCATCCTAGGGATATGATTTTCAAAACCCACTTGTCTTTCCTCCTTGTTCGTTAAACAAGCAATTAAAAGTTTTTTAAAGTATTTATGCCCCCTGAAAAAATGGCAAGAGGCTTATCTGGGTTACTTCCCACTCAAAACTATCTTAAGTTACATCTGACACACTCTAATACATCAATTTGAAAATCTGTCTACGTACCACAAAGCAAATGACACGGCTGTTCCAGAGTCCGTCTTCACTGACTCGAAAATTTCACACCCAGCCCATTGGCCAGCCTTACTTCAGCCCCTCCATACAGGCATGAATATTAAAATAGAAGTAAACTGAAAAGAACACATTACACAAAACCCCCTTTATTGAAAATAAGTACACTCTATTCAAAACTTCCAAGTCTTGAATTAACAGGTCAGCTCATGCCTGTGTCTATATTCTCCATCAGCACCACCAACAGCACATATTTAACCTTAAAAACACAAGAGGCGTTATGAAATGAGAAGTAAATGCTGAGTGGGGAAGAAGAGATGCTTTTTGAGAGAATGTACTTCCCTGCTTGCCTGCGCAGCTCTGAGGACCACAAAATCATTTCATTTTCAAAAGGAACAAAAAATTCTCTTTTCTCCAGAAACCGTAAAGTTAAGTAAAACACCAAATGTTACGAGAATTACAAATAATTCAGCAGTTGGCAAAACTGGATGGAGCACGACTGACACAGATGGAAGATTTAGTGGCCAAACTCTAACAAGTCTCTGCTGAGTACGTATGCACTGAGATTTTTCAGAAGCTTGCAATTTGGCCACATCTAGGTAGATATGAACTGAGGTGGCAAAAGGTAAATCCCGGACACCAAGGTTACTTTACCTGCCAAATTCAAATCTCTCCTCCAAACCACATAAATGCTGAATTTTCATTCAAAACAGAAACGTGAGCTTTTTGTTTTTAATGAGCAAGACAACATATGTCTTCTTAATCTCTGGACTTTTTAGCTGAAATTCACAGCCCTTCGCTAATACTCAGAGCACAAACTTCTTCAAACCAAACAGATGCAGTTTGGCAAACTGATAAGCAACGTAAAATTACTTTGGGTAATGAAAAATGTTAGGCAGAGTAGCGATAAGCAACTGTATCAGCTTTGCATAGGACACGCCTCTCTCCAGCTGTCTCTCTTCAGACCAAATTCCAGCACACACAGACAGGTACAGTTCATCTGTAATTTTCTTTTTTTCCCAGTCATTTGCAGCAGATGGGAACGCAATTTACTCTGTGTGTTGGCTGTGTGTGTACAGCATGCACTGGTACTGTGCAGCAAAGTCAGACAGAAAGCCAAAGCACTTACTCTTGCTGCTGCTGCTGCTCTCCCTGCTTTGTAAGCTGTATTTTTGCAGAGGAGTGAAAGGTAATGGGAAAAGTGCAGAACAGAGGATTGCAAGGGCTGGGCAGTGCAGTCTCTTGGCCTATTTTGGCTGCTTTTATTTTAGGTTCTTGGCCACGGGAATTTCTCTTCCTCCGCTGACAGACTGGCAGCAGAATCCCAGGCTCCCTCACCTCATTCTGACAGTGACTGCTGATGCTGTGACCCGCCTCCCAGGACGCTGTCTGTGAGGGGGTGGTGCAGCAGGGAATAGAAGAATTTAGGTAGACAGAGGTCATAATTTAAAAATGGAGTAGACTGAGGCCAGTCTTCCTGATGAGGACTGTGATAAAGTCCTCATAGAAAGCAGCTTTGCCCAAGACCTTCCAGGGAGAATCAGAAGCTGGGAGACCTGGTTCCCCTTTCCTGCTCAGCCAGTGATGTGCTGTGTGACAAGTCATAACTTCACTGCTCTCAGATAAAACTGGGAATGGGAGCAACCCCCAAAATGAGCATGCATGAACATGTGTGCAAGAGGGGGAAAAATCTACTGAATACCTGTGAGTGTGCTTATTTCTTCCAAAGAGGATCTTCCAAAAAAGAGCAACACTAACAGTATATTCCATCTACTTTATCCACTGCCCTGTAGAAAATATGTGATCAAACATTTTTCACGTTTCATACACTTCAATTCACAGAGCACGTCCGTTACCTGCAATCCCTCTGCTGCTTACCACATGCCAATCTCATTCCCCGATTACCCCTCTGCAGTCCTCAGACTCCGTGATTTACTCTCCCTGCCTATACTGATCCAGGACCCTGCCTTCTGTGCATGCCCAGCGCCACACTCCTGCTTGCCACCTCTCCCCAGCACTCTCCGTGTGCTGCAGTCTCTTTCCTCGCACACTGTGCTGCCCTTCCCCCCCGGTCCCAGTCGCACACTCATACAAAGCCCCTTCTGCCTATTAAGCACTTCCATTCTGCAAAACCTCACAATTAAAACTAATCCTTATCCTTCAAATAAGCTGGAAACGAAAGCAGTGCCTTAGAACGCCTTCTATTTAATGAGCATCTTTGCTGTGGCCCTCGCCATTCCCCATCTTCTCTGAGCCCTTCTCCAAATGAAATAAAGATCAACCCCCCTGCAGCTCCTTACTGTAAACATTAATTCAGGAGGTCACTTACATATTAATGCTGACCCTGTTTCTGTCACCTTTGCTGATACAGAGCAGTCCCATTAGCGGCAAGTGTTTTAAAAGAAGCTGATTCTTAATGTGGGGATGGGTGGTGGAAGCTGACCTCCATCATTTCTCCTCCCTTCCTCGCCTACTCTCTAAATATGACCAGTGCTCATGAGTACCAAATTACTGCATGACATGTGTGTGCCCAGGACACATTTCTGTTTGTTTTCTTCCGCATGCAAATGCACGCCTGTGGCCAAGGGAAGCACTGTGCCCACACAAATAAGAGCATCCTCATAACACAGCAAATGCCTGAAACCTGTTTTTTTTTTTTTACAAAGCACTCAAGTACCAGAATCGCGGACAACAAAGCAAAACACCAGGCAGAGAGACCTCTTGCAAGAACACCTGCGTGGCACTTACAACACCCATGTACAGACAGACATTCCCAATCCCAGAGGAATGCAAATCCACCCTTCTCCTTGCTCCATGCCTCCTCCTATGCATTTTCTCAGCCCTCACACTAGGCTACATTTGCCTGTTTCAATGCTGCTGAGATTGGCAAGTGGCCAGCAGCAGCCCTGTCCTTTTCCCTGCAGTGCCCCAGTGAGACACCTGAGCCCTGACCACAACACTGCAGCAGACATTTCCTGAAGATGAGTCTGAAATGTCAGCAGCCTTCGGTACCTAACACATTCCAGGGAAATTAATAGGAGTTCAGGACAGAGGGGAAAACTGCAAGCAGCAAGCCTGAAAAAACACCGCCTGGGAAAATCCATGGGGGATGCACTTTACCTGCCAGGGCTGAACCTAACCTCCTGCACCGTCATCTTTAAAAAGCTGGCAGCTGGAAAAGCAAAGCCTTTTCCCTCGGAGGAATAACACAGGGAAAGCTCACTTGAACATTAGCTACTCCACAACTCTGAACTCACTTTTAAGAGTTTAGGAAACACTTGCTCTTGTAAGGAAGAGCACAAGCCCTCCCACTCCTGCCCACCTAATTGCATTTCTGCTTAGGCATGCACACCCCAGCTCCTGATAAAATATTCATGGATTGCCCTTGGCCCTAATGGGGCAAAGCACCTGCAGAACTGGAATTAGTAAGTGTTCCACTTGGGGCAGGTGGGACCCACATCACTGGTCACGGCAAGGCTCAGTTAAATCAGCTTGTGGAGCGGGGTCAGAGGGCATGACTGCAGAGATTTATGCCAAATCCACATCTCTGGGCAGTTTACACTTTCCTTTTACTCTGAAAGGCTCCTATTTCTTCTTTTCCCATTTTGGGCAGAAATTACCCAGAAAGGAGCTGGACAGTTTTGTGCTCATTACATGGAAAACATAAGACAATGCAACCAAGGGTCATGGCAAAACTTGTAACACAGGGAGTGGCATGACCTGGGCCCACGAAGGACACCTATGCTGTTTCCTTCCGAAAGCTTCCAGGGCAAGGAGAGGCTTTGCCTGCTGTCATCCAGGCTGTGTATTTGTCACGGCTTTCACTTTACATTGAAGAGTTCAGACTTGCTCATTAAATATACATTTGCACACATTTTACGGCAATGGGATTCTTTCTCAGATTTTAGTTGGGTTTATAGCATAAAATGAGAATTAAACATAGAGCAGTCAAGATCCGTGCCCAATTCCCCTCTAAGCAAATCAGTCCACCATCCAATTCCTCAGACACCACACCAAAGGAGCTAATTCTTCACACAGTATTACAAATCCCTGCTTAGGCACTGGCTCTTGCCCTGCAGCCCCCACACATCTTGGAGCTTCCGTACCAGCTTTGCCCCTGCCTCTCAGTTTTATCCCATTGTTTGTCCCAAGGACCTCAGAGAGCTCTGTCAACCTGTTACTATAGTCCCTTCAGCTTTTCCTCAATTAAGACAGCCAGTCATGCCTAATTGTTCCTAGTTCTGTAATGGTTTAGTGATGTGAATAAATGTCCCCTCAGGACGATGTTGCAGACACTCAAATCATTCACTTGTGATCTAAATACAAAGGGCATCTGGGTCCTCTGATATGAAAGGCTGCTACATACCACAGATAATTATATTTATCTGGAAAAAAGGCAGATGACTCACTTTAGTAACACATTTGTAATGAAAATGTGCCAAAAGCTCAGGGTTTTTTTAACAGGGCCATGCATGTCCCTGTGTCTCCCACACTCCCCACCAACCAGATGGATGCAGTTCAAACTGTGAATACACTCAGAAAATTGAATAGTAGCAACTAGGTCCCTGTCCCTTGGTATTAGCCATCCAGAAACATTTTCACAGATTTACCTGGGATTTGGTCCTGGTCCTCACATCCTCCTCCTCAGTATGCCTGGAGGAGACCTGCCTGGGCAGAGTCTCTCCAGCAGCAGAGGAGCAGCCCCTCTGCTCCTTTGAATGTGCCCCAAAAGCCCACATTTCTCACACTCCGATAGCAACCTGACCCCATGGGAAGCAATCCAAGCTGTAGCCACTGGAACAGCCAGGGTTGCCTTCGCAAAGCAGGCTGGTGGGAGCATGTCAGAGTGGAAGCACTCAGCTCAATGACCAGAGCCACGTTTGGGGCAGCAGCACCAAGCTGGTCTTCCCAGGCCATGTGTTCCTATGTCTTCCCACTTGGCTGTTCAGCTCTGCAGGCAACAACGGCTCCACTCTCAGCACCCACAGCACCCTGTTCTCCTTTTCTCTCTTTCCTTCACTTTCCAGTCACGGCAAAGACATCTGGGGTGGCTCTACCCTCATTCTCTGCCAAACCAGTGTCTCTAAATGACAAAGCAGCCAGTTTCTCCAGATTTTCTCCCCACAGACTTATATCCTGTTGATTTGTGGCAACACAGGTACTACCTTGCTCCAATCTTTCACCCTTGATCCTCCTACAATCATTAAAGCACAATGTGTATAAAAATAAATAAATCCGTTTTCCCCCTTGCAAACTTGTGCAGAGGGATTGCATGCAATGACACCACCCACAAGAAGCAGGGTGTGATGGCTTTGCTGCTCTTCTCCCATCTTCTCTACCACCCAGTAGCTGGCAGGCATGAGCGGCTTTCTGAGGTTAAAAGTACTAATGAGGCAACTTTGGCTTTCATACACTGTGATCAATATTTACTGGAGCAATAAGAGAGTTCAGAAACTGCAGTGCTGGCATGATAGAGAAGCTGGAGAGAGGAAAATAGCATTTAAAGTCTTCAGAGGGACATGACAACCAGCTAATGATTACTTAGGGACTATCAGATTTCCTTCTTCATTTATTTTGCCAGAGTGGTATAGTAGTTAAAACACAGCATAATAAGCTGGGCCTGTCCCTAGTCTGGGGAAGCAAGTGTTTGTAAAAAACATTCCTTTTTTTCCTAGCGAGGTTTGGAAGGAGAGCATTGCTTGTTAAGGTGAATAGGAGCACATCTCCCTTTTCCCAAGGTCCTCTGCCAACGTAGCATCCTGGGCAATGCATTTTGCCTGCAGGGCTTTTGCAAGTGAACATTTTGTCACATATTCTCCTGATAAAGGGGTCTTGCTGCCAGTAATTTGTCTGCTTTCTCAGTGTTTTTTCAAGTCAGTTCATCAGCTAGCAAGCTTCTGGTATTGTCCGACAAACAGGGTAAACATTGGTCTCTTTTGGACTCAGCCTGAGTCTGCAACCCACAGCATCCCTGCTGTACTCCATGGCCTCTCCAAAGCACTGTGAGGGGCCTCCAGGCAAAGATGTTTCCTCTAGTGTAATCCAGACTTCAGCAGATAAAAAAAAAATTCAAACAACAACAACAACAACACGCCAAGGCTAGACAATTTCTCAACAAACAATCCCTTTTGTTATCTATTTTCAGATAACAGTGAGTTCTCACGCTATTCCTGAAAATAGAGGCACAGATTTTGGGGTGTAAATAACAAAACAGACATAATAGCTGAAGTCAATAGATGAGGAGAAAGCAGAGGGGCAGAAGAGGCATAGGATTTGCATGGTCCTGCTTAGAAAATGCTAACAGCTCCTTATAGAGCATCACGATCCCTTGCATCAGAGTACAGGATTAAGACCTGACATTTCCACATTTGCGGGATAACCTCAAAAGTTCCCATGATAGTTTAGCTCTTAGAAAACAAACCACATGTGTTAAGGATCTTTGCAAGGTCCTTTGACTTACACATCATCTGCTTCCTCCTACATAAATTACACTGCTATTAGTATTGCTCAATGAAGAGCATGAAACAAATTGAGCCTCTAGCTACTTCTAATAGATAAGGGTAGTTAACCCATATCTAAGCTGCACGGATGTCTTTTGTGACAAAAATTAAATTCTTGGAACTCATCTGGAAGCCCAGACCTTGCACTGATCCCATTTTCACTCTCCCATCTGTCGACCTCCAGCTGAGGCCAGACGTTCCTGGAGGCAGAGGGGGAACCCTGGGAAAGAAGACAGGCATACAAAAATGTGAGGGGTTAGAAGGGAGAGAGTCAAGAATCTTTAGAGGCTAATCCACTTCTTAAAAAAAACAATAAAACTCTGTCTTCTTTCCATAACCACAGTCGTCTGAGGAATAGAAAAAGACCTGAAAAGTTTCCAGTGTCCATTCCTGACAGCTGAGTTTACAGTGGAGCAAAGCTAACAACCAGCATACTGGCTTGGAAGGGGAGATGGGGAATAAAAATCAGGTGTTTGTCATCCAGGGTACACCTTTTTTAGAAGGGTGCTCTAAAAAGAAAAGTACTCAGACTAGGATGATGCAAGAAAGAGGCTGCCAAACGAGAAAGAACTGAGAGCTGCTGGTGGGAAAGATAGGGTACTGAGAATGAAAAACAACTGGAGCAGAAGAAGATACAGAGGCACAGAAGGCTCTTGCAGTAATCCTCCTCTTCTCCCCTGTGTTCTCTGTCTGATCAAATCCCAGAACAGTGGCAAAAAAAAAAAAAAATTGCATAGATTGCAGATATAGAAAAGAGCACACAGGGACTGGCTTCTCCAGTATCTGAAGAAACTTAACTTAGGATTCACATAATCCTCCTGCAGATACAATCCCCCTCAACACACACGCACACCACATCCTCCCCCTTCCTGCACAAATGGCACCAAAGTATGTGGGGTTTTGTTGGGTTTTTTTTGTTTGTTTGTTTGTTTTTGGTTTTGGTTTTTTTTTTTTTTTTTTGTTTTTGGTTTTGGTTTTTTTTTTTTTTTTTTGTTTTTGGTTTTGGTTTTTTTTTTTTTTTTTTGTTTTTGGTTTTGGTTTTTTTTTTTTTTTTTTGCAGTGCCTTTTCCCCACTGTGAGCTGCAGCTTCCCTAGGCTGGGTACCTCTCTTCCCACCTCACACCTCCTCCCACTCACCACCCGCACTGCTTTTTCTGTTTCATTACACTGCTATCTTTGATCCTTTCCACGTATCCATCTCCTTTCATGCAATTTCCTGTTCTCTCCACATAAGCTCTCTCTGCTCCTCACAGGATCTGGTGTGTGTGTGTCAAGTACCATTGTGACTTCAAAAGACTGGATGGAATGGAGAAGTAACAAAGGTAAGATCACTGTCTTGCAGAGATTAGCCACTGAAATGATGTGGAAAACCAGCACTGATAAGGTTTGCTGCCAGATATGGGGCTTAGGACATAGGCTTCAGGAGTCCCAGCTTCCTCAGTGATTCTGAATCAATTGATTTTTGCCTCAGTTTCCCCATTTGCAAAAAGAAGAGATTAATAGTAGCTGCACTAATGATAGAAAAGGAGATGGAAGGGAATGGAGTGCAGGCATCCGCAGATATAGACAAAAAGAGGGATAGTGGGAATAAGAAAGAAGTCAGGAGTTGACTGAAGAAACCAGGTAGACAGACAGGAGGAAGGCAAGATGCTTGGACTAATTGAAGTCATAATGGAAATCAGCCACAACAATTCTTGCCAGTTTTTTGCCGTGGCTCTGGCCGGTTCAGTCTCAACATACGAGCTCATTTCTGTCCTGCACATTCCCCCTCCCTTTTAAACCCTGATTAACACCCATTCATGCAAAAAACCCAGTAGTGCCTTGTGATCATCTCCAATTCCCAGATGGAAGGGGATGCTGACCCAAGCAATTTGCAATCCCAGAACCTCCGAGAGCACACATCTAACCTAAACTCTAACGCAGCAAGTTCTCATTGTTTGTGTCTGGAGCTCTCCAGCAAGATCAGTGGCTGTGTCCTTGCAGCTCCACTCCGTGCATCCCACTGGCAAACTGTGCTCTCTGGTGCAAAAGCTGCCAGCAAGAGTCAGTGAGCAGAAGAGGTGGCTGTGGTTCCCAAGGGGCAAATGGTAATGCCATGCTGAAGATAGTAGAAAGGGGAACTTATATCCAAGTCAATTAGGATTAATGCGATGTGGGAAAGTATTAGTTCTGGAGCTGTAAGTTTCTCCATTAAAGATTGAAGGCAGATTGGAAAGGGAGGGAGGAAAGCAAAGACGAACTAGTAAAGACTCTTCTTGGCTCCACAGCCCTTTTCTTCCTTTCTCTGTTTTTTTGGGAAGTGATGAGGTGTGGATCTAAGACATTAGACTGGAGATTGTCAGCGGCTCCCAACCCCATTAAGGCAGCTCTTTTTTTTTTTGCTCTCCTTTCCATCTCCTTTGCTGAACACCGTTATGCACTGATGGTGGCCTGGCCTGTTATCAATGGAAAACTAAAGACAGTCTCCAAAATGAAACATCATGGCATCAAAACCTTTACATTCGACTTCTTTGGCCTGAGGAGATGTCACTTTTAGTGGTGAGGATGACAGGAAAAACAGTGAGGTTAAGTGCTGGGTAACCCTGTGAGAAAGGCAAGCAAACAGGTGGGAGGAGCAGGTAAACTGGATACATTAAGCGTGCAGTGGGGATCTGCTCTCAGCTGTGTCCCCACCACACTATAACCAGCTTCCAGACTCCCCAAAAGCAGCGCAGGTAGAGGACCTGGAGTCCACAACCACGCCATCAGTTTCTCTTCAAAGTAGCGTCATTTGAATGGTAGAGCTGGCTGAGGCATTCCTAAATCTGAGAAGCTGAAGGGCTCTGCTGTTCCTTTCAGTGCTGACCCCTACGGGTGTAAAGGCAGATCGATCTTCCCCGGCTGCCTACTCATACACCTGTGCCAAGAGGTTCCCAAATCCAGTGTGCCTCCTTGAGGCAATGTCCCAGCTAGGTCAGTACATAATGGTTCTGCAGCACTGAAGGCCGGTATGAAATAGGCACAACGGAGTGCTCAGCCTGCAGTAATCAAAGACCTGTCAATATTATTTGCCTGTAAAGTGCCACCCATGCTTTATAAATAAGTCAATAAACAAACAGCATCAAATTGCAAAGAAGAATGAGCGATGAACCCGCTTTCCTCTTTGTAAAGAAATAAATTAGGGTCAGAAAAAGAAATTATACGTAGTTCAAAATTCACAAGGAAGCTGGATTTTGACAATCTGGTGACGCAGAGGAAGTTTCAAAGCAACCCTCTCCTTCTGAGTAACAGTGGGTAGCAGAGCACACTGAGGATGCTAGCAAATTCATGATTTTAAATATCCAGTTACATTTACAGCAGCTCTGCTAATTACTAAATCACCCAGTTATGAACACATGCGTCTAATGTGGCCGGCAGCCCCCTTCTCATTCCGGCTCTGAACTGCTGTAGTTGGCAATTCCCTCAGACCCTTACCATGCACTGTTTAAATTTAAGCATGATAGGTAGTCCTACAGAAAGGAGGGCTATCTAAAACTAGATACATACATGGACCACGGAACTGGTGCTTCAAAGAGAAGCAAAAAAAAAAAAAAATTCCAGAGCTCTGCATGGCTTTGTCAAAGCCAGGAAGCACAGCATGCTACCACGCAGCCCTGTCTTCTGAAATAAGGGCCAAGTCCCCTAGAAAAACCAGGGATGTCACAGGCTTTTAATCTTTAACTAACATTGTTACGTCAACTCCACATTGAAGAAGACAAGGCAGAGAACAGAAAAATGTATCAGGGTTAGAAAATTCCCTGGATTTCTGTTTTGTTATTATTATTGCAATGGAAAAAGAATTGTTGTGGTTTGAAATCCATTATTTCTCTGCAGTGTTTACAACTCTAATAGAGCAGTCCCAGCTGTTCCCTTACTGCTTGCTTGGAAACTACAGGTGTGCCTGAACATAAACAAAACAGGAAAAGGATGGAAAGCTAAATAGCAGCAGGGAAAAAAATGGGGATAAGGAGTCTGCACACACAGCAGTCAGGGACTCTTGACATTTTGCAGCATTCAGCCCCGGCAGTGAGCTGCCACAGCACTGCCCTGGTGCAGCATCTGCAAAATCCGGGGCTGCAATGAGATTCAGGCACCTGATTAATCCAGGGAAGGCTCCTTTCCCAGCCCAGGCTGCCTCCCTGGTGAAGGCATAATGAGGATCCACCCTCCTTTTGGTACTGGCTCCTGGGAAGCAGACATTTCCAGCACTCTTCTCTGTGCATGGTTTAGGAACTGCTGATCTCTCTCTTTTAAATCTGCTTTGGGGGTCTAGAATATGCCATTTTTTTTTTTTCCCCTTAAAAGCTTTTAAAGACCCCAACTCAAGCAGACTGAGAAAACAGGGCTTGGTATTGCTAAAACTGTCAGGAAACAGCCTGCTTGCGGAAAGGACCAGTCTTGGAATTAAGACAAGACCATCAGAGGTGCCAACGAGGGAAGTACAGGAAGCATACCACAGCACAGCCAGCTATAAAGCTTAAGTGTGACTATCCTGAATTCTGCTTCAAGGGAGTGAAAAGTGGAAGCACTGTGTCTTGCTTTATGGTGCACACCCTGCAAAATGCATGTTGTAAACCTTCCCACCAAGAGCATTAACCAGAGAAAATACTGGGGATTTACACAGTACTTTTACTTTGTAAAATCTAGGATGCCAGAAATAGACAAAGGAATCTTAAAATCTAAGTGTATAACATAGTGGTATACAAAGAATCACAGTGGCGACGGAGGTGTGAATGAATTCAGATTTCTAACAGCAGGCCAGATAGTGTGCATTAACCAAAAGAAAATAACACTGTCTCTTCTCATACTATTATTTATGTACACGTTCATGTAGTTAAATTGCAAAAGCCTTCCTTTAAGGAAAATGACACACTGAGGATGTTTACTCTGGTTTTGTTATTACTTTAAATGCATTTCTTTTTTATTTCATTATTCAATATATATTTTCTTTTCCCAGTTACACTTGGGAGACAGGTACAATGTACACGTGTTCGTACTTTAGTGTTGTGACAACCAGCATCAGAGTTGTTGAAATATCCATTTCAAAACCCACCTCAGTGCAATCAATCAAATCCTTTGCTGCACTATAGGGAAAATAAACAAGGCTATCGGACTGCAACTCCTGGTTGGGCAAATGGAGTGCAAAGCATGGAAGACTAATGGGGAGAGAAGAGAGAAAGAGGAATGCCAGAAAGAAAGATTATTTCAATGGCTCAAAGAGCTTAAAGAGTCTTAGAGGGGATTAAAGAATAAAACAATATATTAAAATTGCAAGGAAGCACAATCAGAAACTCAGTCATCTCGGTAGCCATAAGAACGCATGGGCCACGTAGCGTGAAAGCCTTAAGCGTCGTACTTAGGAGAAAAGACAGAGACAGCAGGAAAACTGTGCTACACTACTGCATATTCCTTCTGACCCTGAGAAGATGGCATGCTCAGCCCCTTTACCTCTACCCCTCTGTTCTAGTTATAAGATTGCCACCAATAAAAATGTTCGAGCTCAAGAGACCTGCCCTCCGTGCTCCTCCTCTTGGGATGCACTTACTTCCACAAAGGTTTCAAAATCGCTCAGAGGTCACTGTGCAGAGTCACTGATTCTTACTCAGGTAGTAGAGGTGCTCCAAATGCTTGCTTTCAAGCCCTTGATATTTTTAGTAACACATTTCCAGGCAGCTGCACCCTGTCCTGGCTTCCAAAGGCCCCGAGATAGAGGACGCGTGTTTGTGTGAGTGCGCAACAGACGCGTGAGCCGGGGGAACCCTGCTCTGCATATGCTGGCACCAACTGTATTCTTTAAAAGTGTCTGTATTCCTGGTTAGCCAGAAACAGACCCCAAATCCCTCCAAGCAAGACTTAGCGAGAGCATATGTTCAGAAGCACACTGACAATTAAATGAGAATTTCATGTCATCTCAGTACAACAGAAGAAACTGAAAACTATTTGCCTGGTTCAAGCAAGGAAAAACTAGCAGCACCAAAACTGCATAAAACTCTATTGCTGAAATTCTGACAAAACTTCCCATTTACAGCAGCATTGTGCACATGTATTTTACGTACATGCTTCTTTACTTCAAGCATGGAAAATGTCAGCCCAGAGGGAACTGTCTGAGAAAGTTACAAGCAGGCATTGAGCTTGGTACTTGCTTGCTTATTGTGTTCAGATTTTTTTTAATATATTTTTGATGGAACTGTTGCAGCTTTTTGCTTTCATTTAGAAAGAAAATGTGTAGCAGACACACTTGACATACCAGTGCTTGAGTTTTCAAGGGAGACTGAAGCAATACCTAGAGACAAATAATTCTGTTCTACCGCTCCTTGCTTACCAGCCCAACTCTTTCACCAACTCCTTTCCTGCTTTCATGTCTAAGCCTATTGCCTGTGCTGCTTATGATAGCTGCTGGGAATTCTTTTCCCTCTCTTCCATTCCAGATCTCCTTAGCTAGAGCTTACAGCTCTTGAAGTCACTGTAAACAGCTCCAAATAATGAGTGTCCCTAAGAAACTGTTGCAGAAAGAAAGAGGCTATGATGACTCTGGAGAAACCTAGAGAAAAGGAACCTAGAGTAGGCAGGTGAGGTTTGGAACTCCTCCTGAGATAAAGGGATCATGTGGCACTTTCACAACAGAAGGACTGAGAAAGCCATGCAGGACCATCACTGACCAAGCTACAGACCCCTGCAATACAAACGTGGCCTGAAAGCAAAGTACTTTAGCACAGCATTTCAAAACCTCTTTAAAAAGCAACAGATCTTAATATATATCTATTGCACACAAAATTCTGCAATTCTGTAACCTTCTAAATGCATTTTCTTTATTGTGAAAATTAGATCAAGCACAGGAGATAAATACATGAAAAATATCCCGTTCTGCCTTGTGCTCTCCCTCATCTCTACTTCCTATCTTCTCCACTTTTTTTCCAAGTGAGCTGGCCACTAGAATTCTTGCCCTGGCATTCTCACCCAGAAGGTATCCAGAAAACTGGGTGAGCTCGTTGTTCCAAGTGCTTCTTCCTGGGGATATAGTAATGACACTTCAATCATCTCCTTGCTGTGCCCTACAGCCCCCATACATTAGTGTAGAAAACAAGTTTACAAAGCAGAAGACAAGAGTCTGTCAATAACATTAAACAAGCTGTTATTTCTCCAGTTAGTGCCAGAAGAGGGTAGAGAGAAGGGTGGGCGAGAAAGAAGGGACAAATTGTTTTATGACTCAAACACGAATCCTCTGTCTAATGCCTGCATGTGTGCATTTGCTTCCTTTTTTCATTTCCTTCCCTTCCTCCCTCCCTCCCGTTTTTTTTCTCTGTGGGTGTCAAATGTAAATCTGGAGTTTATCCTGCTTTGCTGCAGCATGAGACACATGCATAATCCTATTTCGTAGAGGACAGTATGTCCTCTGTAACTCATACAAGAGATGGTCCTCTGACACTCCTTGGTCGCCTCTCTGATGCCCTGGCTCGAAGCTCCATTTTGGAATTATCTCCTGTCTCCTTAAATTCCCCCTGCAGAGCATTTAGCAAAGCTGTAGACACAACCACCCTGGGAGGGGGATGCTGGCTGAGGTTGAATTCAGTCTGAGATTGAATCTCCCACGGGTAAATGCTGCGTGGTCTAACTTCCCACCACAGTTAATGAAGACTTGGTCCTTACAGGCAGCGAAGTCAAAAGGTTAATTCAGATGATCAGGAGGTGTCTGCTCTAGGATGAGCTGAATTAAGTTCCTAGCCTCAACAGACTGCAATGAATCTCTATCAGCTATAATGAGTGTTTAGACACCAACTCACATCTAGATACTTACAGGAAGACTCCTAAATTTAGACATTTTAATCTGGAGCTGAATCTCATTCTAGAAGTCAAGAAAATCTTTTGCTTATTTCCAGCTTCCTTGTGAACATAAAGAAGAGATTTATGCCTCAGATTCTCTCTTTTTGTGAAACAGGACTGTGTTTACATGCATTGTGTGCACCAAGAAATGCATTCCACCACAGAAGAACTCAGCAAAAATTGTGTCCCCATAATGGTGGGCTATCACAGAAAAGGGGATGTAGCACACCTAGAAGAAACAGTCAAACCATGATACCTGGCAGAATAATTCTCCTCCTTGCAGAGCATCAAGGACACAAACACAGTGACTGGTACAAAGGGCATTCCCAGCACCACCTGAGCTGTGCAAGTAGAATTAGGGAGTTAGCACAGGCCTGGGCTCAAGCAAGCCCTGCTGAGAGGCAGAGTTTATCAGCTCCTGGACAGTACCTTGCTATCACAGCATTATCTGGTTTCCAAGACTGAGCAAACCCTTCCCTGCACGATGGCATCTTTGTGTCAGGTTGGACTCGTGTGCAATATAGCCACGCCTGTAAGACGCTGGTTGAGAAAGATCACTAGATTTGGAGCCCCTCCTCCTGTGTTTGCATGAGGCTTTGATGGTCTTGCGTTCCTGCTTTCTTGGTTGTTTTGGAGTTTTTTTAAACAGAATCGAGCTGATTAAAGGAAGCTGTAGGCCATGCTTAGATAATAGCCTGGAAATATTTGTTATATTGAAAATAAACTACTCCTTCAGATCTGGAAACGCATAGGACAGACTTTCTAAGCTCTTCTATCCCAGAGCCCAGATAGAACACTGAAGCTCAAAGGCACATTAAAATGAAATAACAACATACAACACTTACCTCTTCTCCTCTCAAAAGTACTTCTCAAGCTTTTATTAAATTAAGTTTCATCACACCCTTGGGACATAGGTGCAGTAAATACCTTCATGATAGGTGAGCGAGTGAGACGCAGAAAACTTTTCACAAATACTCCTCTGACTGACTGTATGAATTGATTCATTTCAGTGGCACCCTTGTGCTGTCATTTCCCACTGAGTTTCAAGCAATCAAATTTTACTGCCACAAAGGGCCTGCAGGAAACGAACTGCAAAGTTGTACACAAGAGAATTTGCTTATGAAAAGCACATGAGCAGATCACAGCAAAGAACCACAGCAGCAGGTAAGACTGCAATTCTCTGTGTTTGGGGCAATAATCCAAATAATAAGCTACATGTTGTCAGCATGAGCCTGACTTACACATTTGTAATCTACGTGTGTATTTTAATTAAGCAGCTAAATGAAAAAGGGAAACCTCTAGCAAGTAGGTCCACTCTCAGGGTGTAAGCCAGTTTGCTTTCCACCACATAAGTAATCCCTTTTTGTGGGCATGCTGACCAGAGTGTCGAGGACACGCAGAGTAAGGGATGGACTTGACAGTCATGGATCAGATAAAAGGATGCTGACAACTCACAAAGCAGTGCTTTCTGTTTGGTGTCACAATTCATTTCCTGGCAGGAACAGTCATAGGAACAGCAATAACTACCTTAGCACCTAATTTTAATTCAGAATGTCTTCATGCAAAAATGTACAAAGTGGACACATAACCATGTAAAAAGCAAGATAGAAGAAAAATGTTGCTCCAAGGAACTGAAAAATACACATCTTGAGGGGGAAAAAAAAAAAAAACAACATGAGGGGCAGGGAGAAGAAAAAGCCAATCAAAATCCCAAAAGTCAAAACTCCACAGCAAACAAGTGCTACAGTGCACAACTTAGAGAGTGATTTG
>VYZQ01030123.1:48733-82649 GCA_013400655.1 Mystacornis crossleyi
TCCCTTAATTCAAAGCCACCTTCATCATCGTGCCATGCTGATCCCAGACAAGCCCCGCAAGGCCCAGATCGTTCAACTCTCATGTGGATGTCACCTAATGAAGACATCTATAAATATGGGCACATTAGAGCTCACCATCTGGCTGTGCCTCTTGGATGGCTCCGCTCCCCACAGATCAGTGGGCACGGAGACGGCTGCAGCCAACCAATTATCCCTCTAGCTGCTGCTCCAGCCCTGGCGGGCACGGATGCCCTCAGCGATGCCGCTGGCTGCCGGGAGCACAGCGGAGCAGGGCCATTCCAAGCGGAGCGGTGAGCCGAGCCCGGCGTGCCGCCCCTCTGTACCCCGCTCCCAGGGCTGGCAGCGCTGCCTGCCCCTGTCCCCCTGCAGGGCCAGCTCTCAGCAGCACCGCGAGGGCGACAAGCCCCCTCCTTCTCTGCCTAGCACCAGCTTCAGCCTTTCTATCAATCTCAAGCACATTTTTCTTCTTTCTCATCTGCCTCTGACACACCTTTTCTCCAGCGCTAGGCACAATTTTTCCGTCCGCTGGTCAAAATGATAAATTGGAAATATTTCTTTCCGGGAAGACTCAAGACCTATCATTTAATTTTTGCTTGCTTGTTTGTTTTATTTTAGAAAACACTCTTTTCAGATTGGCTGAAACATTTTATTTGACCTATATGGAAAAAAAGAAAGGGAAAAAAAAAAAGATTTTCCTTACAAATTTCCTTTTTTTTTTTTTTAATTACAGAAATTTTCCAAAACAGAACTCTGCAAAATCAGAAATGGTTCATCTTCTCCAAATAATTTCTCCCTTTTCCCCCCCAAAACTGAGCGTGACGCACAAAGAGCTCAAGCCCTCTCCAGACTGTGCTTAGGGAGGTAAAATAGCACTCTTGCTGACATTTTTCTGCCATCCTACTCTTTTTCCCAATTTTTCCCTGCAATCATCTGCCTGTTCCCAAATGCCATCACAGTTGCCGGACCAAGCTCTCAGCGTGGAACTCGCACACAGAAAAGTTCACTGAACTGCCACGGCACATTTTGCTCCCTGAATATCCTGTAGCCACAGGACACCTAAGATGATTGTGTTTTCTTTGAAGTACATGAATATTTTATATTCTGCCTCCCTTTCTTTCCCCTCATCTTAATTATTCTCTTATTTTGAAACACCAGCTTGCATGCAGTATTTAAATAAAGCTGTTTTCAGAGTCACAAGCAGCTTGAAACACTCAAGCCTTTCAAAATATATATTGCAAGTGACATACATCCTCCTGTTCTGTGTATAAGTGGCAGAGAGCAAGGCGCAACCTGGGGAATCCATTCAGGACAGGGCATTAGAGGTGCAGCCTTTCCCTTCTGAAAGCTTGGGTTCCCTCAGCAAAGAAATCTGGGCATGTGAGCTGAGACACAGGGTGAAGGCTAGGGTTTCTATGCAAATCACTGAAAAGTCTGGCACAGCAAACTTTACTCAGGAAGGTGTCTGAAAATGCAAGGGATGCAGCAGGTCAAAATTGAAGCAGGGAATGGGAGGGAAGTATTCAAAGTTGCAATTTGGAAAAATAGCTGCTGCAGGGCAAGAGAGAGAATGAAAACACTGAGAATTTGCTATACATATGGCTATATTAGGTAATTACATACGCATGAAAGTGTTCAGAGGTGACTCAGCAGCTCCACAGACCTACATGGTCAGATCACACACATTTTTGCCAAAGCCCACAAGCTGCAAGGATCCAGCTTTGCCGGATTTTGAGAAGCCCTTATGAGACATCTTTGAGAGGAGTCCCAGAAGCCCATTCACTTTGGGTCATGGCATTTTTACACCAAAACATCAGCTGATCCAAAGAACCACTGAACAGCTGGATACGCAGAGACCCAGGTGGCTCTAACTGCAAGCCAGGAGGTGGGATGTTCCATATCTCAAGCAAGTGGAAGTGCTGCTTCAGGTTCACAACTGATGAGACACTCAGCGCTGCGGCTGGGTTGCTCTGCATAGAATCGTTAAGGCTGGAAAAGACCTTCAAGATGGAGTCCAACTGTTTTGGGCAGCTGTATCCCCACAGAGTTGTCTATTACATGAAGGAATGGATATTAACGGAGATAGCCACTTGCACCAGGTGAGGGTGCTACAGACCTGGCAGCTGTTCCAGCTGCTTGAGTGATGTGTCTTGGCTTACCTGGAGGTGTTTCCCTGAACAGCTGAGAGAAGAGGAAACGAAGCGTGCCTCTGCACAGGTCAGGGGAGGCCACGCACCATAAATGTTTGTGCAGGCGGATGAATTGCTGCGCCCACAGATGCTCACAAGTCGGGCAAGGAGTAAACATGCATATTTGAAAACTCATCCATCTCTATTACAAAAATGAGTCATCTCGTCCCAGTACCACTTTTTAGCTTTGCAGAGGCTTATATCAGACACAGCAGGTAGTTGGGAGGTTGGAAAAGGACTGCCTGCAAATCTCAGGGCTGAGTGCCCTGAGGTTTGACTGAGGCCTTCCAGTTCAGGCAGCACTCTGCTGGGAATGTGCACATGAGCAGTAACAGGGACATACGGCAACTTCCCATATTTGCCTGTGGCAGAAAATTGTGCTCCTCTGCGCTTATCTGATGTTGCATCTCTGAATCAGTTCTTCATTATCAATCATCTGCAGAAGAGTTTGTGCTTTTATCTCAAAAAATCTCCCTGCACTGTCCACACCCCTCGCTTATAAAACCCCACAGAGGTGAGAGCTGCTGTGAGGAAGAACCTTTATCCTAATGGAGAGATGCTTTTAAAGAACTGAAAAAGTTACAAATGTCTCCTTGCTCTTGAACCTATTTCCTGTTGTGCAATGAAGATTTCTAACACCACGTTCCTCAGCCAATGCTGTTCAGTCATGCTGGGTGAGAAGAGGTGGAATTTTTACTGGGTTCTACCCATCAGACAGGGGAGCACATTTTTAAACTCAAGGAGATAACCAAGGGCAAACCTTCCAATGGCAAGAAGAAAGAGAAGCTTCAACAAGCTCCACGTGCAGAAAAACCCACCTTACAAACATTGCAAGGACACAGCACACTCAAGTTGCCCCACGAGACAATGGAATTGCAAGTTCCATGCTTTAACACTGTACAGCCAAGGTGGCCCTCTCCTCCCTCCCACGCATGAGCCAAGAGACAGGACTAACATGATAAACGTGCCAGCAGCTTCAGAAAGCAGAGCAAAGACTACAGCGCAATGAGCACTCTGACAGAAGCGCAAAGCATGATATTTATTTACTGCCTGTCAATGTCTAGCCTGGATGTGCTGCTGCATCTCCGTGGCCATTATAACTGCTCATTAGACATTAACAGGACGGAATTTTGTTGCAGTCAGGTCATCTAAGTTGATAGGAAAGGGGACAACAAACAGCAGCGGAGAAATCCAAAGTGAAAGGGAAGGAACAACAATCATCTGCTGCAATGGTTACAGTCAGTAATGAGTTGGCTGGCTACTGTGCATCACTACTGCTTTCTAGTAAGTGGAATTAGGAGCAGAGCCATGTGTCAGAGGCTCCATACTGTCAGCTGTTAGCAGGGAGATTGATTTAACACAAGTGACAATGGCACAAGCTTTGTCAAAGGAGAAATTCCCCTCCTAGCTGCCAGGCAACCACAGCATAAAACAGTGGTACCAGTGACCAAACAGCCAGCGTGACTACTGGCCCCTTGGCAAGACCCACATTGAAATGCAACTTTATTAAACATAATAGACTTAGCACTGTGGAAGATTCTGAAACCGTCACATACATTATGCACATGCAAAAATACATTCAGAAATAATCCACTGCCAATGAGGAGATGAAGCAGAGCATCCCAGACATAATGTAAACCCTGCCCAGGAGCGTGGGCAACAACACAGCTCCAAATAACCTGTGCAGCCCTGTTTTACCTGGGGGGAGGGAGGGGAGGAAAACTGGGAGTGGGCAGGTCCCTCTCCCAACAAACACAGTCTGTGGGAGAGAAAAGAGATCATCTGTCTGACAGACCAGAATGAGGATAGCAAAGAAAAAACCTCCAGGGAAAATTGCAGTGTTTCCTCCCAGAATGAGCCTGGACTTTGAAATCAGCACACAATACACAAGATTGAACACTTGCAGGCCTGGGCCTGTTATTGAAGTAATCTTGGGTAGAAAACAAAACCCATAGTGTGAACGTCTTGTTTACCTTAAGAAATAGATTACGGTTATTCTCCAACTTAGTTGACTGAAATTACATAGAGAAGTTCAGCCACAAAAGTCTCCTCTGAAAAGTGTAAAAGCTGTAGTATACCTTTTCTCAGAGTTTGTTCTTCTCTTCATCCATCCTGTCTACTCAGCAGATTAACATGACCATTCACTACGTTTTAGCAAAGCTAAAAGACACACTGTCTGTTTTCTCAACTATGGCCATTTTGCTGTGTCTTCCCTTCTATGTACATATGATTTACAAAGGAGGAATCTTGGCTTCCAGGTCCCAAGATACACTATTGATCTGGAAGTGAAGGGGGAAGAAAAAGCCCCAAAACTCCTCTACCTTCTAGATATGCAAAGTGACTTTCCTGGAGTTAAGTCAGGTCCAAGCAACCAGTCCCAGGGGCTCTGCATACTTAGACTCTAGGCAAAACTGAATTATATTTAAAAACATCTGCAACTACATTCTGTTTCCAGGAAGCCTCATGACTGTCCTTGGGAACTGAAGCTGGAAAGGTGAAGACTGGAATTATATATAGGGAGCATGACCAGAAACAGCACTTGGGACAGAAGAAAAAACTTTCCCAAAATGTATCACTTATTTCTTATCTCCAGGAGTACGTTTCCTCACATTTCCCCAGCTCACACCACCAGCCTATTTCAACAGGGAAAGAGTAAAACAGGAGGCAATTCCAAGAAGCTGCTGTGTAGTTGCAGAGGTGGGTGTTAAAACACACACAGCCACGTGTCAAACTCACATTCTGATCTTGCCAGACTTGTGTGGCACAAAACTCCCACGGGGTGGGGGGGGGAGAAAAAAATCAAGACAGACACACCAGGATCCTTACAGCATGTGCTTCATCAGGGGTAGTATTTCAGGCTCCTTTGCCTCTCTCTGAGTTGGGTGGGAGCACTGAAGCACACACAGACACGCCTGTGCCTTTGTACAAGATCTCAGAGAAAGGGGGCAGTAGCTAACTTATCCTTCTGCCTGTTGTCAAACAGTTAATTGTTCTAAAACAGCTGGGCCAGACAATAGCATCTTTAATGGCCCAGCTTAAGCACGGTCGTGACAGAAATCATAATATTTTTTAATCTCCCTTTCCCAGCCTTCCTGGAAATTCATTTTTAATGACTGCAGTTGGCTTTCATTTTTGCTCTTGTTTTTAATTCAGATAACTTCCTGAGTCGTGCAACTTCTCTCTTCCACCCCTAACACTCCCTGTAGTGAAAGGCTGCAGTATTTTAAATGAAAAACTGTACCAGATGCTAACAGAACCAATAGGATAGTCTGGTTCACCAGGTCTTGCCACCTTGTTCTGGACCTGACCCAATATCCCACATGCCCAACAGGTAAGGAGAAGGTTTGTTACATCCCCAAGGCACTTCATAATATAAATTCTCCCTTACAACCAAGACCCAAGCACACAGGTCTCCCCATCAACCTCCCCCTACGGCCCATCTTCAAATGTTTTGATCCAAAGTAGTAAAATGAGATAATGGCAGTCTCTGATACTCATTGATCCCACATGGTATCACACCTGCATGGTTATTGTCTGTTGCTGCATGTTTAAACAATGGTAGGAAAAATTACTATGTTTTCTCCAGAGTTTCAAAACTGCAAAATTTATTTTTTGTTCATTTTTTTGGCAGTTCCCACGTAAGTGCTAGAAAATATTTATCATTGAAATCTCTGTGCTTTAAAATATCTACAACTTTTCATTAAAGACCTAAATAGACAACAAAGCTCCCCTAACGCCTCCCTACAGCATCCCATGATCTCCCAGTCTAGGGCTCCCCTTATGCAAGAATCAGGAATGCTCCCCATTCCAGATTCTTATCCCCGACACATGACATGTTCATCATCACAGTCCTCTGATCTAAGTTTGTCCATTTTTTAATACTCAGTTTTGTTTGCATCTAGAACTTCACACCTCAATACCTCTGCTTCATTTTAGACAACCAAGTAAAAATGCTATAAAACTTAATTTATTTTCATTGTTCCATAGAAGGCTAAATTTGGTTCTTGGGTCCAATGCCTCCTTTTCTTTGGTTATGAATTTCATATTGAATAAAGCAAAATTCATACCTTCTCAATGAAATTTTCATGAACTGTGCATGGCACGGTGCTATATATTCAGCAATATTAACTGCTGAAGCTGTTTACATTCAGAAGGCTTCCCTCACCCCCAGAAAGGGCAACATTTATTTTTATGTACTAAAAGAATTTCAATTTCCAGAAAATGCCATGGTCACCTCCAAATATGACTCAGTAACCCAGATGGAGGTCGTGATCCTAGAGCAGGAGAAACATATCCATCACGCATGAATCAAACGTGTTGCTTGGCTCTTATGCAAGACGTTATTTCAATGAGCCCCAGAGACACTGAACTCCCTGTTGCTAAACACCTGAACGATCAGCCTTATAGACTCAGCCTAAATGCTTGACCCACTGTTGCTGGGGCCACACGATGAAGGAACCCACCCTCACACATCCATTCAGTGCTCAGCATCCCACTGCCTGAGACTTTGCAACTCCCATCTCCAGCATGAATTTGCTCAGAGCAAGAATGGCTGGGGAAGATGGAAGCAGCAAGGGTGAAGTTAAAATACAGCTGTGCTTTAAAACATGATGGGCTGGAGCCTGGGGTACGGAACACTATCCTATACTTCCAGGGAAAATTCAGGATCCAAGATGGGGACAAATTAAAGGGATGATTCAGCAGTAAAGGGGGAGGGGAAGCAGAGAATTGAGTTTCTGAAAAATAATCTGTGTTTTTACTACTGGGTTCACCTATGTAGTCCCTAAAAATAGTTATCTATAACACGGCCTCCAATTTCTGTGATTTAGGTCATGTTTAGCATGAGTTCAGGGCCATGTCCATATATGCTTGATTGGGCTTAAGTAAAAACAGTAGCACCTGAAAATGGGTAGCCTTAGCACAATACTACCTGTTAAAATTTTTTCTAAAGCTCACATCATCCAAATTGTCACTTTGTCTGGAATCACAGGAAGAGAAAGTTTGAAAAATCCCCAAACAACCCATTATGGGCATAATGCTATAAATTTGTCAATGTAAATTATGGTTTAATAACGATCTTTCATCAAGTCACAAAAAAACGACAAAAGAAGCCAAGTTCAGTGATCCTTTGGAGAGGAGCATGGCTGGTAGTTGGTGCTCTTTAGTGAAGGTGGCTCTCTGGCATGGAAGCAGGGAACCCACTTAAAAAGACCCAATATGTCTACAGCAATCCACATCCTGGGTATCAAATTGGATGTTAATGTTTTCTTTACAAAACCTCAAGGTGGAACTTTTATGAGTCCTGAAGCATGGGAAACACATATAACTTATTTTTCCTTTTCTGTTAGCACCCAGGAAGCTCCTACTAAGAGCTTCCTGCTGCACTTCTCTACATGTGGTCAGATACAGACTGTTTGAAACAAGAGTTGCCGAGAAGGGCAAAGCTGCCAGGAATTAAAAAAAAAAATAAAACATAATTCCCTACTTTATAGACAGGAAAACAAGGCATGAAAAGCTCACACTGGAAATTTGGGGCAGAACTCATAACTACAGACAGCAAATCCAGGGCTCGTGCTAGGATGGGCATCTCTGGCATTGAATGCACAGAGTGCTGAGTAGGGAGAGAACCCATGGAAGGCAAGAGCTTTGTGAAAGCAGCTCTTCTGAAAAGCCATAACTGTATTGATTCACAAAAATGCATGACAAAGGGCAAGCTATGGCCACAAAGAGAAGTGCAGGCATCAAACCTGAGGGGACCAAGAGGTGATTAAATCAGGAGGCAGCTGATTTGAAAAAAAAATAAAGGCAATTCTCCCTCCCGTTGTGATGGAGAACTTGTGAGATCCTCAGCCGCGCAAAGCTGTAAGCTCAGATACTGTGACTAGGTAACTTTAGGAAAAATAACACTGAAAGTAATGCTGAACAAATGTGAAGGGGAATTCAGGGCATCCCGGCATCAGGGCCTGGAAAGGGAAGCAAAGAATTGCTTTCCCTGTTCTTGTATGGTGTTGTTACAACTGGGCATATGCACACATTCTCCTTTGAAACATGCAGGGTGGGCTGTGGGGGGATAGATGGGCCAAAAGGAAAGGGAAATCCTACTCTCCCCTCATCAAGAGGGAATAAATGAGAAGGGAGGAAAAAGAAGGGGAAGAGCATAAGTAAGATAGAAAGAGAGAACAAAGGGAAGGGAAAGGAGAGAAGAGGGGAAGGAAATTTTCACAGGGCAGAAGAAAGAGCTAGGATAATCAGACGGAAAAGACACATCCCTAAAGGATTTGATTTTAAAAGCCACAGTGTTTTTGTTCGCTCAGCAGCAACACTGCAGACTGCACGTCTGTATCCAAATGCCTAAAAGCAAACATCAGGTCATGCAGCAAATGCCTGTGCCTGTCGGGGGGCACTGCCTGCCCCCTCGCCCACTCCAAACACAAGAGCTGTCAGCCCCCCAGCACCGCTTGCCCTAGCGGGCAAGGCAGGGACTAGTGCGCGGTGCCACCGCGGTGGCCTCCCATCAGTCAGCGCTGCCACCTCCCGCACCTCGGGGGCTCCAGCCCATCCATTACAGCGCAGCTTCCTCTGCTCCCGGCCTTCCCTCCGCTGGCTGAAATGGACCATGGTATGAGGGGGAAGTCCGCAAGGAAAACAAAATAAGTTAAAGAGGAAGCTGGTGTTTTCATACCGGATTTGTGGCGTGGATTCAAGTCACTGCACACAGGCAGTACGCAAAGTAAGGAAAGGAAAAGGGCAAGAGATTAAAGCAACCCAGCTACACACAAGCGAGCTGTTCGCATGGTTGAGTGAAACAAAGCAGAATTAAGACCAGCTTGCCCACTCCTAGAAGGCTGCACAGGCTTACACACAGGGAGACAGCAGGGGCTGAGTCCACCACAATTCTGTCCTGTGTTGCTCACAGAAAACAAAGCCTGATTCCCCGCTTTACGGAAAATCCATTTTCAAAATACAGAAATGGGACCCACTTGACTCAGTCTCAAAGAGATGCAGAAACTCCCTTGAACAGCACAGGAGAAAGGCTGGAAGGGAAGACTGTCCTCCAACAGAAAACAGAGGCAGAATTCAGCTCTGCACCATGAAAATGGAATTGCCTCGTTTAGACCTTGGAAAGCCTGGTGACTTCAAGTAACCTGTATTTACTGCAAGCATCACAGGAACTGAAATTTAAGGTTTTAAATGGGTCCGTACGGGAAAATGCTCCCAACACCTATGAAATCCTTTTGCTACACAGGAATGTCATTACAGGACTAGCTAAAAAGGAGAAGTGCAACCTGCTGTATCACCACTTCTTTGCGATTCTGTGTTTTCTTACAATTTTGCCTCTGCTGAGGCCCAGCAGTGCTTGCACAGTGAAAAAAAATGGGATCACACAACAGAGCAAGATGCTTCCAAGCATCTCCCACAGCCAACCCTTTCCTTAAAGTAATTTCTGTTTAGAGATAGCAGATCTCTTTACAGTTCTGCAGCTGTCTTCCCTAGCAGGCCTTTCATGCACATGAAAAGAAATATCTGATCAAATATATTCCTCTATCATAGCTTCGGAAATATTAGCAAGATTTAATTTATATATAATCATATCAGCAGAAAAGAGTTAATTGAAATATTGAATAACTACAACTTTAACAGGATTGGAACATAATGATTCAGACGTACTAAGTAGATGATTTATCCACCATGCTATACAAATTTTAGTTAACAGTTAGGCAAAGACTTTAGAGCTATTATTTTTTAGCAATAGAAGGGTATTCCCCAGGTCGTGCCAAGGCCTGTGTGCTGAAAAGCATTGTGAAAGTTCAGCTTATTGTGCATTTTCTTCTCCTATTAGAAGAAAATGAGACAAATGTGTCTGACACTGTTAATTGGGATCTTGTGATAATGCAGCAGTATGTGCACAGACAAATGAAATTTCAGTGCAAATTCACTGACCTTATCCAAGATATATCCAGGGAAGAAAATGGCTAAATGAATTGAATTCTGTGACACGAAGCATGTATTACATTCCCAGGTGTCATATTAATTGTGCGCGTTACCAGCAGGACAGTTGTAAGATAGTTACAATATGCCTAAAATCACTGTTGAGGTTAACTACATAGCAAAGAGATTAGCAGTGAAACAGGCCTGAACTACAAGACACCATCTCCACCTTCAGACTTTGCAGAAACTTGTTTACAGACATGAATTCTGAATACAGGTTTTCCTTCCTGCAGCCGTGGGCCAAAGTCTCAAATGTCAATAAAAATCAAGAAAATTGGGGGAAAAAAGTTGACCCTGACTACAATTACCCAAATGTGGACAATCTCCAGTCAATCAAATCAGCGACTTTGCAGAGATGCACTTATGTTAAATCACTAGTCTGGCAAAGGCTGGTGTTTATCACCAGATTGCAAGTGAAAAACGAACCGACAAATCTCAGATGAGATCCCAGGGAGCGGGATTCATGTTATGAAATCAGCAACTAAGTAAGGCAGCATGCACTACCAAACTCGTGCTTCCTGCAGTTTTCTCTAGACACTGCTTTCAGTTAATTCCCTTGGGACCTCGCATTAGTCACATAGTTGCGTGGCATCTCTCTCCCCTTCTGTGAAATGGGAAGAGTAACACTGCCTTTCCACCAGCGACATATGCAGATAATCATCTCAACAGTTGTAATTAGACACAGTGATAATAGGGGCAAAAGTACTAGGGAGACTGAGGAAGACTGAAGTGCTCTCTGTAAAAGGAGAAAATTGATCTAGCTAAAGTAAGTGATGTGCCTGACTTGGTGTGCAGGAGCAAATTTCAAGCCCCTGAAAAGGCAAGGATGAAATAACTCTGCTGCAGAAAAACATACATGCAGAATTCATGTCTCAGTGTTTACTGTGTCTTCCATTTAAGTTTAGATAACGTTTACTTTAAAATTACCACCAGTGTGTGCAGGTACACAGAAATATAGAGTGAAGTTGTCTGGCTACACGCATCCCAGATATTTTTTTCTATCTGCTTTCACAGTCAATTCTCTGGAATCGTGGTGTCTCAGTAGAATAATGAGTGAAAATCCTGTTAAAATAACGATTGAACTAAAATTCTGAATAAAATTGAACCCAGAACCTTCCCTCCCCTATCTTTGGTATTAAGCAAAAAAAGTTTGCAAAGGACTCGTACTAATTTGGTATTTAGTATTAGAAACATTCTACCTCAGATATGGAAAAGATACACGAGTATCCCACTACAGTCATTACATATGATCTTTTCCGGGTTTTTTTCTGGCTCAAAATATTTGGTTGCAAAGTCTAGAGAAGCTTCTGTATTTTCCATGCTGATTCAAACCAATCCTACATGTTCTTGAAGGATTTTCAGGAAGTGGTAGAAGGTACAAATCACCCAAGCATGTACAAAGTCCTAAAGGGATAAGGCAGAGCTGTAGGGTACCAGAATTGTTCCAAGTTACTGAAGCTTCATCTTCTCCCTTTTGCCCTGAACAGGCTAAAGCAAGCAAAAGATCGGACACATCTTTGAAGCTTTTCCTCATATGTTTCCAAAAATGCAGCATGCCAAGACTCTTGTCGGGGAAATCTCTGCAATGTCCAAATGCCAGCTCATGAAATGATGCTTTTCTTTCCCAGTGCATCTCCCGTGCCAGTGGAAATTCTGACCCCACATCCCCATGCTACACACACACGCAAGGCTTCAAGATGGTGCACTCAAGAAAACAGTGCCCTCAAAAGCATGGCGTGGCCCAGTGCTTGGAAGAGACTACCTGCATGTAAGGAAGTGAGGCAGCATCTCAGAAAGAGGACAATTTGATTTTAAATGTCAGATAGTCAAGAAAAAATGGTTGAAAGATTCCTGTGTAGCTTGAGATACCAAATAGATGCAGAAAACCAGTGGAGGTGGCAGAGGTGCAGGTATGGGAGAGGGAAAAAATTCAGAGCTAGTCTAGATCCCAACTCTCCTAGCTGGGAATGCTGGGAAAAGCAGCACCAGAGCACAGAGGGTGCAAAGAGCTGGAGCTTTCTGTGAGCAGAGTTGTATCATTAAATTCTATAAAATAATTTAACATTAACTACTTATGAATTACCTAATTACTTATCTCAGTTCCACGATGTATTGCATTACTATTTATTAAAAGAGAGCTAAATTTTAACACAAGTGAACGGTCAGTGCCTCCCTTGGGCTATTGTTAAAGGCTGCTTTCATTTTTAACTGTAAAGATTATTCATAAATATACTATCAAAACCCCTACTAGAAGATGAAAAATCTGTTATGGATCCAGATTTCCCCAACTGATCCTGTGTGCTGTCACCAGCAATAGGAATGGAGAGCGGATCAGTCCCAGGCAAGAATCTCCCCAGATACTGGGGGTTTTTTGCTAAGTAGATTCAGAATAGCCCCAGCCTTGGAGATGACAGCAGGAGCACTTCACAAGCTAGCCCTGCTTATGCAGACATAATCAGGAAAAAAAGCTACTGCCTTGGGGGTGCCTGTCCCAGTGGCTTTCACAGCTTAAGTAACAGAGCTGAGAACTGAAACCATTAATTTCACAATTGCAAACAACACTGGAGCTTCTGCCAATATTCCCAGTTTAGCCAGGTCTCTCTACCTCTGCCATGCTGACATTGATACACTCATTACTCCCAGTAATTCTTCATGCCACTAATGACAATTTATAGGGAGCAAACAAAGTCTTTTTCCCAAGCCATGCAAAATGCAGCACATTTAGCAGAAAAGGAACAACAAATCCCGAGATGAACACTACAGGACATCTGTATTCAGGATGGATGTACACGTTCAGATCACTGAAGCCATACCTTACTCTCTTGCCCTTAAACCCTGGAGGTTCATTAAGCCTAAGCCTGGCAGTATTTACATTTAGCGTGTCAACACTGCAAAGTCTTCGAGGGATGAAGGGCAGGGATTTGGGGAGTCGAGATGGGTAGCCACTATTCTTGCTTCTTTGATCGAAATCTCAGGAAGCAGTTGTGCCCCCAGTTTTCTTTTGTCCCTTTTCTCTCACATGGCTGATCCCTCCTACCAGGAAGGTCCTAGAAAAAAGGTCTTGCTACATCTGAAACCAGCAGCTGCACCTTGTCATTAAAATGCCTATAAAGCACTTCTGCTTCCCTCAGATTATGGTATGGAGCTTCTTCCTATTTCTCCACCCATAAACCAGACATGTAGGAGTTGTTGGGGAAGCTGGCTTTGAGTGCTGAGCACAGAGGCAGGCTGGGAACAGGAGTTTCTCAGACTCCCCTCTCCATGGGACAATAACCAAATCTAACCAATACGCCATCTCACACTTCACCACAGCACAGTCCCAGGGGTCACATCAGAGACCCATAGCACTGCCGCGGGGTCTGTGAACGAGCCCTGGATTTAGGGTACTGAACAGCAGCTTCCTCTAAATTCTCAACATTCTCCCTACTAAAGATATAAGCCCATCATATGACTCCCTCCAACCTCTGCTCTGTCCTCATCTCCCATCCCAAGGAGAGCTACCTCCCTGCTCCCACTCTTCTGGCAAAGGAGACAGCCCCTGGGACTGAAATGTCACAGATTCTGAGGACATGATTAAGTATTTAAATCGACAAAATTACATTCCACTGGTGACATTCAGTTCTACATCTACTCTGCCTCTGCCTCTCCCCTTCCCTCCCTGCCAGCCCCCAGCAGTTCTTCCCCCTGTGGACATGTGCCAGCAAGGGATCTGTTCCTTTCACTCCACTCTCTGCTAAATGTTTTTTATTCTCCACCACCTGCCCCAGGCCCTCTCATCAATTATTAATCAAGTGATCCATGAATATGCAAATCAACCCACGCACTCATTTTATTAAATTAAATTTTTAAAAAAGTAGGAAGACATGGCATGTACAGCAGCAGAATAGATGATGGTGTGGACTGCTCCAGGGAAGTGGGGATAGGTGCTGTCTAACAGAGAAGGAAGGAGTAGGATGAGAGGGAATATGCACTATACACAACTAGCAGGAGGATTACTTATAGAGCTATTCACATCTTTAAAGTGATGTTCTGCAGGAAGGTGAGGGCTGAAAGATGAGTACATGCGCATAAAGGAGAGCTTTATCCTGCACCAAATGAACAGGTGAAGAAACCAGCTCCTTTCTAATAATCCAGGTGAAACAGGGGCACTGTGGAGCAGGGCAGGCATGTGCGAGACTGGGGTGGTCCAGCTGGCCATGCACTAGGCATTTCCACCTGGCCCACAGCATCCATCTCAGCAAAAATGCAGCTGGGCTGCATCCATGTGAACGGATAAGGGTAAGCCAAGAACACTGCCTCTACATAGATCTTCTGAGTGGGAACCACTGCTGCCACCTGTCTGGATCACACAGGAGAGGAATGAGGGAGGAATTCCTTGAAAATGGTATCTTCTCCCAGCTGGTAACATGCTGATCCATTCTGTGTCAGGTTCTGAAAAGAACTCTCTCTTTTACATCAAGTTTTCTATTTGTGTAGCATCCTGTCTCACCTTCACCGTTCCCAATACTCTCCCCACACCTTTACACACCAGCCGATCTTTTTGGATCTCCTAAAATCTTTCTCTGGTGGACAGGGTATGAGCCATGAAACTGGCCTGTCATTTCTATCAAATACAAGGTTGCCTGAGTGCTGATGCCAGAAACCAAAAACCTCAAATCCCCTTCCAAGACAGGGAAAGAGTGCTGCCACCCACATGCCTACAAGCCCTTTAGGCTTGTAAGAAAAGAGAGAGAACCATCTGGCCTGCTTTCCCAGTCCCTGGTGTTGTGGTGAGCACAGCAGAATAGCTTTTAGGCTCACTCTCATTCCTAGTTCCTAACACTTTTGCACAAGCATCCCTTGGATGTAGGTGAGATTGCCCCTGCCCCATGAAGAGACCATGCTCCGTTCCATCTAAACAGCTTGGCTTTTTCCCTTTCTGCCAGCTTCACTGAGCTCCATGACACTGGTTGACCCGTGTCAGGTATTGACCTTCGCAAGGGTTCGAGGGAGTTCAGTGCTAACAGGCAGAAGGGGATACCCTTCTTACCCAGGCAGAAGATGGTGCACGGGCAATTGCAGGGCATACGCTTTCTCCCTCAACAGAGATCAGCAGGTTTTGCTGACTTGTTCTAAGCATTCCTACTAGATGCTGATATGTTGGGAAGACATTTTCTCTTGTTCAGTAAACCAAGAAAGCACTGATGGCTAAGGCCATACCATTCTTTCAAGGCAGCCAACTTGTGACTCCTGAGACCATCACACCAAACTTTTCTGCAGAGGCTGGGACACATGTGGTATCAGATCATGGTCAAGTACGCCAAATGGATACTGGAGCTGGCAGCAGGCCCAACCCTGTCCCAAGCAGACCTTCAGAGAAGTGCTATAGTCATTGGATTGGGAGACTCCCATGTAGCTTCATCTCCCCATAAGGTTGTGAGATTTAGATGAGTTTTCTACCTCCTGACAGTGTCATGATTTTGAAAAGCAATTTGCAGAATCAGGAGAATCTGTTACCTCCAGTACAGCTTGCAGCCACACCCACTTTATGGACTTGCTGAAGAGAGGCCAGAAGAAAGGTGAATGCGCCAGCAGCTGGAAATTATGTGCTCACATGATTCCTTGGCCACTGCTATGCATATGGGGGTACCAGAGGTAAATGGGAGGGGAGGAACAACTTTCTCACCCACTGATCCACGACTGTTGCTTCATACTAAGGAGCGATTCTGTTTATAATCCTCCTTCTCCATAAACAGCTAACAATCCTCCTGGAAAAAACTCAGAGGTTAAAAAGTATAAGGCCTAGCCTTAGTGGCACTAATTTCTTAGTAATAGCTACGCTACAACGATGTGAAAAGATGCTGCAACGTCAGTCACAATATCAGCACTGGTGAAAAAACTCCAGTATGGGGGGTTTTCAATATTTCAGAGTAATGCCTGCACCTGAATGGAAATGCACAAGGATCAAGATGGCAGGAGCGAGTTCAAACACGCCCTGCACTTTCCACATGTGCAGCTGCATCTCCCCACAGCAGCACGTGTACTGGGATACCTGAGGTACTGACATGCCAAGAGGGCCTGTGCTAACCACCTGTCCCCCACATGCACCCATGGGACTCAGCACCCATAAATGCTTTGCAGGGGTCAGCTTCTTCATCTCTTCAGGGCACCTCACACCCCGCCTCTCTAGGCAGCATGTTCCTCCGATCCATTCAGGGAGCAAGAAGGATCCTGCTTTTTAACTTCTGAATGGAAGGTAAAAGGAGAAAAAAAAAGAATTCCCCTAATGTCACCAGCTAAATGTTAATTTGGAATGTGATTTTTTGTTTTGTTTTGTTTTCTAAATTGCTCTTAACTGTGTGCCAGCACACAGGTAAATTGTTCTTGGCTGAGAAAATGGCCCGTCTCTCTTCTCAGAGATTAACAGAGAAGACAGTGAATGGAGCAGCAAACAAGAAAACCATGCTCCTTTTACAAATCATTCAATGGTTTCCTGACCTCTTTTCTATATATTTTTCAGCTGTAAATGAGTTTCTACTGCTCACTCTAGCTGAAGGCCTTGCTTGCCATTGTTACTTCCCATTTTCTTTTTAAACAAGGTGGAGGAAGGAAGGAGAACTAATTTGCTGCCATGGTGACTTCAAGTGAAATGAAATTGCTGTACTTCCCTCCTGGCCCTCTGAAAGCTTCCTCTAGCCACTTTGCCCAAGAACCCTACTCATCTGGCATAGGAATGCCCATGCTTCTCTGGCACAAAGGAAGCCTGGCTCCTCAAATGTCAGGCTGCTCTTTTTCTATTGTTGGGAAGAACTAAGGATATCTCACTTAGCTCTCTGTCTAGAAAAAAAGCTGGAAGCAACCTACAAGGAGGTCTAATGGACCCGTCCAAAACTTTGTAGAAGTAGTGCCAGAACTGTAACCAGGAAGAATGAACCTGTAGTGACAAAAGTCACTAAGCTTTTGTCCATCAGTAGTTAATAACACTGGCAGCAGAATTTAGAGGATGGATACGCGGTCCAGATACTTGCACATTCTTCTCCTGCAAAGCCATGCCAAGAAAAAAACAGTAGCTAGTAGCTAAGACTACAAACCGTGGTTTTTTCCCCCCAGACAAAAATACCACAAGCTACCAGCGTCCATCTCTCACATGGAGCAACTGCTTCCCTAAACCCATTACCTATATGGCTTTCACTGAACAAGTATTTCCCACAAGTCTGCAATGCAGGTCTTGGTTTCAGCTTTGAGTGGTGGTAACCGTTCATAACCGTTGGGTTGTTTCAGTTATATAACAAGCCTATTGCATTTTTCCTAAGTTTGCCGCTATTGCTCCTCTGCCCTATTAAAGCATTTCCCCATTTTCTGCTTTAAAAATCTGACTCAACTCTTCTTTCCCAGTCTTATGACAATCTCCAAGTTATGGTGCCAAAAGGAGAAAGGAAATCCTAAGTGTAATGCTGTAGAAAGAGAGTCCTCATATACCAGTAGGATTCCAAAGAGCTTCCCTGTATCTCAAAAATCACCATTAAGATCGTGTGCTTTTTGAAGCACAAAACTCATTTGCATTTTGAAGGTTATTCCTCATGCTGAAGGAGTGGGAACATGGTTTTTGCCTGGAATTAACACAACCTGTCATGTTCTCTTAAATATACAAAGACTTCACCTGCAGTGGAGGGTAGTCTACTGATATAATTAATAATCATGCGACAGATGAAAATATCTATTTGCTTGATTCATGGATCTTGGGTGAATATGAGAAATGAGAGACTTATGGCTGCCTTCTTTGCATTGGAAGTTTAATTTACTACCTCTGTAGAGAAACAGCCCTCATTTCTCCCTCTCCAAGATTCTTGCAGCTTATCTCAGAGGAGATGCACACAGTCCCTTATGGAGGCTGATTCAAGTCTCAAAAACTTGAAAGCATGCTTGCTTTTCCAGATGCCCAACTTGAAAACACACTGAAACCATTATCTATAGAAAGCACAGCAAGAATTGCCACGAGGAAACACTGCTTTCTTAATTTTCAAGTGTGGGGCTCTAGAAATGGGGGCATCAATAACAACCAGCACTAGAAATCCCAACCTTTAGTTCTTTGATGATTTCCCCCACCCTCCCATAGATATTATGGCTTATCCAGATTCTTATAGCACAACAGAACTGCATTTTTAGAAGAGTTAACTATATTGTTACTTGCATATAGAAACATCCACCAGCCCAAAACAATACATTTGTGACTGATGTGTGCTCTAACTGGAGTAGAAATCTCAGCAAAATGCATGGTTGAGGGGAAACCCTTTTATGTAGACACATCATTCTTGCACCATAACACCTCACATCTCTCTCATGAACAAGCTAAAAAAGGTGAAAGGAATTAATTCAGGACACCTGATCCCAAATAATCAATTTTAAAATTCAGCTAGATGGATGGGAAAAGAGAGGTCATTAAGACCACCATGATTTAAGGCACTCAGGACAGATGAGGGTAGTCTGTGAAGAAAGGGTGTCTGAACCATGTGGGAATGGCCTGCTGGAGTGGGATCTGAGGAGATGCTCTTAAATGGGGAGCAGAGCTTCTGGCTTTCTGCAGTACCTGTCTTTCACATCATACCGGCACATCAGGAACCTCAGCTGGAAAAGAATACCCATACACCTTTGGAATACAGACTTCAGAAGCAGAGCTTTCAAAGTAACCCAAGAACACATCCAAGAAAACAGATTTAGTCACATATCCCTGTTCCATCTCTAATTTCCAGAGATGAAGAACCTGAATTGGACTTCAGTGTCAGTGGAACGGGTGTTACACAGAAACCTTTCCAGCAAAAGATTAGTTCCCTTTTTTTAATTTTAATTTTCACTTCTTTCAGTCCTGAAAGTAATTAAGTTTCAATGGCAGCTAATTATAAGCAAAGAGAAATCAGAGGCTGCATGGCTGTCTGTTCAGTGCAAGCTTGGCAAAGTGTTTTTTAATTGGTAACCCTTTGCTGTGTGCATTTCAATCCATTTTGCACTGTGTTTATCGTTCCAGATTCATATTATATCCATGACCTTTCATCTAATGACAGAAGCTCCTACAGAGAAAAAATGATTATTTTAACAAACAGACATTAAGGCTATGGAAGAGAAAGCAAAAAAGAGGCAAGAGGAGAAAGCAGGAATGGCACAAGACAAGAATGAAGCACACCCTAAAATGCTAGATGCTGATCTCTCTTTCTCCTTTTCCTCTGATGTGTGGCCTGTGCAGGACCCCTCCAACCCACAGCTACTACCCATCAGCATTATTTGGCTGATGCCAGGTACTAAGGAATAGCAGCCACTGAAAGCCTTAGAATAACATCCTCTGCCCATGCTCATTTACTGGGAAGAGACACAGAGAGGTGCATCCTGAACACAGCTTTTTTGTGCAGCCAGTGCCATCTTTGGAGCCATGGGCCAAGCCTTCTATGATTCTGAAGTTTGCCTTGATTGCAAGTCAGAGTTTAGTACGTCCTGCAAGGCACGCTCAGGTGAGAGCTAGAAATGTGAAGCAGAGAATCATTACAGCCAATGCACAGCTTGAACTGCAGGGCATGAACTGGAGATAAATGGGAAAACAGATCTTAATCCCCGTGCATGTAATGGTGTTATCCCAAATACATGCACATTCACCTTCCTGCACTTCAACGGAGTGGAAGATGTAGAAATCTCAATAAAACCTTATTTCTTACTTTTTGGCCCAAGCATCAGCCCCGGGATGAACCCTCAGCCACCACCCCTGACACTGCCTGTGTTTTCTTACTCACTACTGTGTGTAGCTGCCAAAACACCAAAGTCTGTGTCCTCAAGTGGCAATGAAATGTCTCAGAGTCCTCGGGCCCCTGTGGTGGTGGAACAACATCTCTATACAAACAGCAGCGGCAGCTCTGCCGACTCTGGGGTGGTTGGTAGGTTGCATGTGATCCAATCTGAACTGGCATTTCATGCTGTTAATGCACAGCTCTTGCCAAGTGCCCACCTGGCTTCTGCAGGAAACAGCTTAGCAGGCACTCGATGCTTGGCAAAAGACTCTGCAGATTAATCTCCGTAAATTTATATGATACGCTGAGCACCAACTGCCTGATCTACGCTTACCAGCAGCAGGGATGATCCAGTAGTGAAGGGCCAGGGATATTCAGCAACTCACCCTAGAAATACCCTGATACTGGAACACCTAATAACACATCTTTACTCCCACCCTTAAGGAAATTATCCAGCATGCATCCCATTGTCTCCCGTAAGGAAAACTCTGAGGTGTAATTCATCCAGCAGAGAGGCTTTTTCATTACCACCTCACACCATGACACTTCTGTTCAGGACTGTACCACTCCACAAACTTTCAGAAAGAACATAGGTATTGTTTTCCTGAGTCCCTGCGTGGAAAATTATTCTTCCTGCTTGTGCAATCACTTTTCTATAGGTTCACACAACTTTCACAGAAAAGAGTATAAGAAACAGAATGGATGGATACCAGCACTATGCTTGAATACCATTATCATATGTAAACTTAAGGAAATAAAAGCAGTACCAAAAAAAATTAGTAAAAATGCCTGCAAGTAAGGCAATAAAGAAAGATACTACAGGAGCCATTTGTTGATGGTCAGGAAATAGTTGCCTTAAGCCTTGGGAATAAAAGCAACTATGGAAAACTCAGTGGTATTTCCAGAAGTACGACAGTGCCTAAGACACATGAAATTCAGTGAAACTCATAGCCTACCTCAGGCCTTGCTTTAACACCTGTTTAGAAAACCTTGTTCAAAGATACAAAATAAACCAGAGCACCGATGCTCAAGATTCATGAGCTCTTTAAAGGCACAACCAGGTACACGCTTTGCATATTTTTTGGAATCCATCTTCACATCACATGCTGACATATGGTCATAAAGTGACTGAAGGGCTCTGGACAGGCATCTACAGAACCCCCCAAACAAAACTCGCTCCTGAAAGGTTTACAAAAAACTTCTTTATGGGGGAGATTTCCAGAAGCACAAATGGCCCTTAGGCACACCCCTTCCATCAACTTGCAAACCCTAAAATATTAAGCAGGTAATTTAGAAGCCAAAGAGGAAAAAACACATTTGCAGAGCAATCACTTATAACTATACATCCAGTCCCAGTGCCTCTTTGTGATTCATTAATAAAGAAAACTCACAGACTAGCAGCTGTGTTCAAGAAACATTGCAGCAAAGTCCATCTGAGCACCAGCATTAAATATGCCATCAGATGTCACTGCACAGATTTGGGAGCCCTCATATTGCTAGGTTGACATCCATCTGGCCACTTTAGCACTGTTGTAGCAGCACAGAGTCGCAGTTTTTATAGCCTGGTTCTCCCATAAAAAGTCAATACATCAGGCTGTTTGAGGTGAAGATTTGTCCAGCTGCGTCATGGGTGCCTCAGACCTCGTCAAGACAGTGTTGCATCAACTCAGCTGATCTCTTGGAGTCCCTTCCCTGGTTCCTCTGTGAACACACAGGAAGTCAGGGGGAAAAAAGGTAGCAAGAGAGTGGAGAGGTATGCAATTAGAAACTATAAATTCATCAGATGGTTAAGCACCGGGAAGGAAAAAGAGCTCTTTAAACTAAGAGATCATGTTGACATAAGAACATATGGATATTAACTGGCCATGAATATGCTGAGACTGGAAATTAAAGAGGGGCTTTTAAAACTTCAGAGAAGTGAAATTAGACAGGGATCATCAGCTTCACTATTAGGGGAAAGCCACCCCAATCACACTGCAAAATTAATGAAAGAATATTTAACAAAAGCTGGATCAGATAGTTCAGAATTTTCCATATATCCTATGTTGTATTAGAACTATGCTGCACACTTACGCAGCAAAGTTAGCCCATACCAGTGTCTCAGAGTTTTTCCCTTGCTAATGGTTATGCACAAATAATAACAAACCGCAGTACCCTGGACGTCAGAACAACCACAACTCTTTTTATAAGTCCATTCAATAAGTCCGGAATGACCTATTTTAAATGTGTAAGGTATGTTTTCAAAGAGTAGCTTTCAAAATAACAAGACCCATTTTCAAAAAAATAACTCAAAGCCGTAAGTCCTTTGATTTTCAGGAAGACAAGGAGCAGCTGAGGTGCTTTTAAGAGTTTTGTCTCTAGTCTTTAGTGCCGTTTTCGGAACTTTGACTTACTCTCCCTTTGCTGTCACACAGCATAGTTTTGTCCTAAGCCATATTGGAAACTGTCTCCAACCTTTTGATTCTAATAAAGCATGAGATTCTAGGATAGATGACAAACTTTGCTCCGTTTTATCTACTGCTTTCTCAAGACAGGGGGATCATGGACCTTGTAACAATGTGGAGACATACCAATTAAAAAAGAGAAAGATTTGCTCTTGACTTCAGCACCACGCCTAACATATGAACTACACACTTTATGAAAAAGCCAAACCACAACATATTTTTTTACAGGATCTGAATAACCCACATGCCCACCTAGTCTCTTCAAACACTAAATGAAATACCTTCCTGAGTAAAAGAGGAGTTTTTTTATTGCAATAAAGCTTTTTCAAAAATTATTTTTAGGCCATACTCATGTTGGCAGATCATGCCTGGATTACAAACATCTTGTCACTTCCAGCATTCCAGGTAACGAATCTTTACTGCTAAGTTAGTAATTTGAGTATCTAATCAGAAACCAGACACTTCAACTGATGCAAGTGCAATTGTTGGTGAGGTACCTATCCAATGGAGCAGCTGATGTGAAAAGTAAACTATTAATTCTGCAAACTTAATTTTTTTGTTTAATCTGAGTATGTCACTAACATTTTAGACCCTCTCCATTTGTACATTTTATCACATAAGGCAGACACTGAGAGGCAGTCTATGAGGTTTACTTGTAAAACAAAGAATTTTACCCCTAAAGCAGCAAGCAGTTCTGAAAATGCCCCACACACTGGTTATTTAAGTCTGAACAAGGCTCAAGACATGGATCGAAAGCTTCTTCTAAGGAAAAAGCCTGCGTACCCATCTCATACCACATATCTCAACACCAGCTGAGATACCTGTGCCCTGCCTTCCATCGCCCATTTGGGGTCAGTAGGCTGACCTGAGCATGGTGCACGCTTGCCATCCAGTCCAGACTGAATGTTGGTCTTGTAATTTTACTCTGACTTACCAGACCTTCAGCAGAATTCAGCTGTCACAGTAAAGGACAGCTGCCACACGGAACATACTAAGTTTCTGACACACAATAAAACCCCAGTGACTTCACTAATATCCTATCCTATATGAGCATAAAATTTTTCTTGCCACCCAACAACAGCTTCTGAATGTTTTGCAACATATACATTCTACCAAAACTGTAACAAAATGCATTGCCGTGCCAGGATCTTATTCATACAACCTTCCTAGACAAATAACCACTCCTTCAGCTCCAGAACACATACTGCTTGTTGCCTTCTCTGGTACTCATAGAAGCAGTAGCCGATACCAGTTGAGGGACAGGATGTTCTGATACTTGGGCATAACTTGACGAATGCTAATTACAGTGAGATGCTGGTATTTATCACAGCTATGCTCAACAGCATCATGATGTTTAACAGTGACTAGAACTCAGAACAAGCTGTGCATGTCTACTCATCTCCCTTTTCCCCTCCCAACTTTAGTACGTGCGAGCACACAACACGGCAGTTTTGTTGCCAATCCAAATTACATAGTAAAGTTACTGCAAAAAAGCACTGACATCAAATTAAATAACTTACCATTACTTTAAAGACAATCGGGCGAGGATTAGAAAACCCAAAGACTTACCTGTAAAGAAAAAGAAGCAAAATCATGGGCTGAGCAAAAGCAAGAACAGACAGTTTTCCAACAATTTGAGCTCAGAAATACCACAAAAGTCTTGACAGAATACCAAGGAAAGCAGATCTAGTTCCTTGCAGGGACAGCCCTATGAATTAGAGAGGACTAACTTACCAGATAACCCTAAAAACAGTGGCTATTTTAATCACACTTACAGGCAGGCTCAAAACAAAAGTATAATTTCCTACCCCAAGGAACACGTTCTCATTCAAGAGTACATCAGAAAATGATTGCCTGGGGAGCAGGAAGAAAAATCTACTCTCCTATTTGGCTGAGAGAGCATCAGACAAGTCTTAAGGATTATGTGGAATACTTGTGTTAGATGTCACAGGGGAGCAATTAAAAAATAAATATAATAAATTAGTTCTGAATTGGCTTTAAAATGTGAAAGGGGCTTATTTCCCAGTGTTATTTTGCATGCAGAAAAAAAAAATAGTTGAAGTTTTGCAAGATTTTTCACTTCACAGAATAGGCAAGGTTGAAGGAGACCACAATGGTTATCTGGTCCAACATCCCTAATCAAGCAGGGTCATCCTAGACCACACTGCACAGGATTGTACCCAGGTATTTCTGGAATATCTTCAGTGAGGGAGACTCCACAGCCTCTCTGGGCAACCTGTTCCAATGCTGGGTCACCTGCACAGTAAAGTTCTTCCTCGGGTTCAGGTGGAACTTCTGTGTTCCANGAACTGCGGTGTTCCAATTTCTGCCCACTGCCTCTTGTCCCATTCTGTTCTTCTCTTGCTATTTACCCTGACAGACTGGCAGTATTAAAAAGAATATCACCTGTGCACCCAGATCCTTGACAAACATCCACAGAGCTTTGAAATCAAGCGTGATGAGTACCAATGTGCCTTTGGTATCATTATTGCCCTTGTGAAAGGCCAACAGGGAACAACAGTCACATGTGTTGACAAGCCTTGACAGCCTTTCCATTAAACATCTGCTTCGAGCCCCAGGCAGGCAACAAACATCTCTGGATAACTGGTCAGGGTGGCACATGGGTGCCTCTCTCCCCTGGAGCAGGGAGTCACCCACCACAACTGCTCGCCACTTCACCCAGGTGATCCAGTGTGGCTCAGGTCTGGGGGACTCAGTTGCTTCACTCAAAGCCTTACCCACCTCCTCCTCAGCTTGGAGGGCACTAAACCTGTTTGCTGATGTCAAGTCATCAGGAGTAACAGGAGTTATATGGGAAGTGACTGTTTTCCAGCTTTTCTCTCTAATTGACTTCTGACTTGCTGCGAGATGCAGTGCACAGCCCACCTGCATCTCCTGTGTCTGTAAAGCCTCTGAGATTATCCTCTACGTTTCTTTCTAATCACAAATGCTGCACAACCTGCTTATTTCCTCGCGTAACTCCTTGACGTGGTCACACGGCGCCTTGACAAGGACACACCTTCCGCAGAGGAGACGACTCTCAGCCCCGGCTTCCTGGACGGGCACCGTACAACCAGGGGCCTGCAGCACCACACCTACTGTTGTGAGCTCTGTGGGTGGAAGCCTCTGACATCACGGGCGCAGCAGCTTCCACTGACACTGGGGAACGAGTTCTATAGTGCCTAGTAACCATAGCATTGGGAGCTCAGACTACTAACACAGGGGAGAAGGGGTCTGTTCTTTCCCGTCAGCATTAACTGCTGCTGCCTGTCCTCTACTCTCTGGTTCTGCTCTGTGCTGGCCCTCCTGTGAGCAGGAGCCCTTTCTGCACCCTGCATACCCTTACTCGTGTTGCACACGCTGCCATGCCCTGCTGAAGTGTCCCGCTGCTCCCTGTGCTCCTGGGCACTCACGCTTTCCTGGAAATGTTTGAATTTCCTGTGGTGGTTGCTGCTGGCAATGCCTCTCACCATTTTGTGATTAACCTTATTAACCGTGCAGTTCTTTATGGTACATAGGAACTGCTGTTATGAGCCACGGATCCATGGTGCTAGGTACATCCAGAAAACCAAAGACTGCTTTGTTTGAAGGAGCTGGGGTGCATCAATTAATTTTTTTCATGATTTTTCCCCAGAAAATGAGAAAACTTGATGGTGAAGCTACAAGCATCAAACACAGCTGAAAATCTCGTATTAATTGGGCTCGCCAACCAGGCTCTCTCTCATCCTGTCGCTGCAACCCACTTTTTAATTTTCATTAGGGAATTTTACTCCTTCCCCAGGCCTATCCTCCTGTTCAATGAAATGCCACTGCTGTCCTCCAGACAGTCATGCCTGTGTGCCAGGAAGAGCCATGCCGAGCAGGAGTTTCAGCTCCTGCACAGAAAGTTTACAAACGGTAACACAGGTCTGTAAGGATGAGTATTTCACACAGTATCATGGCTTCACTGAGATTTCCGAACAGAATGTAGAAAATAAAAACTCACAATATGAGGAAGCACTCAAATCTATTTTGCTTAAAAAGCCTTATTTACAGGGGGCCAGATCTAAAGACTGTTGATGTTAATAGCCCAGAGCAGAAAGGAGCAACATTACAATGAAGAGACTATTCAGGAAGGAAACATCACTTCTGGGGGTTATGTGAATCTGTATCATCAAGCTTTGACCCTTGCTTGCAAATTACTGACTCAGCTTACAAACATCTGAGCAAGCTTGCCAACGTGGGCACTCGTGCCTACACAAGTCCCTGTTCACCTGCACAGGAGCTGCAGCACAACGCACCAACTCAGTTGTCTTGCCTACAGTTCCAACTACGCGGATGTGATCGCCCCTAGTGGGGCCAACAAGGTGGTTGTTCACAAATAATATTCACCCAGGACTCTTGCACGCTTTGTGCTTTCTCCACTAGTCATCAACACAATTTCATTTTGCAGCGTGCCCTCCGCACGGTCAGCACCACGCACCTCAATGAGGTGAAACTCATTTAATGGAGAGAGAAAAAGGTGTCTCAATAAGAAGGAGCAAGATCAGGTGGTTCCTTTCAAAAAGACAGGCTTAGGATCATTCTTTTTTCAGTGAATTGCATGCAAGATTGAAGAAAATTGTATGCAAAGACAGAAAGGATGGAGATAGTTATTTAGAGATGGAAAAACAGATAACACTAAAAAGCTTGTGAACACCCTAAACCCAGTCATATCTCAATGCACACATTCTCTTCAGAAATGGCCTTGCAGACACCTGGAACAATCCTCAGTGTGCAATGCATACCAGAGTCATCGAATACCTACAGATAAATACTCATAGACAATCTGTGAACAGGCAAGAGAATGAAACCTCTTTTAGTGTGCTTAGCCTCACTGATAAAGGAATAGGAATAACGTCATACAGCATCATTGATCCATCAAATGGCATGGGAAATTAGGAGTAGATACTCAGTTAAAAGACATTCTCAAATAAACCAGAGGCTAAAATTCAATCACAAAAACTAACTAACAATAGAGAATAGCGAACAAATTAGTATAAAATCATTCTGCTCCCATATAACTTAAACAGAGGGGTGAGAATACATTTTAATAACACATTGCTGTGTGCCAACTGTTCATCCTGCTCTGTTACAAATAGAGTAGACTGACAATAACCAGGAGTAGCTGATGGGGGAAAAAAAAAAAAAAGAGGGAGGATGAGCAGCAGTAGAGAACAAAACATGAATGGTGATGGAAAAACACCAGTTCCTCCTTGCAGGAGAAGGAAATGAGGGGAACAAATCCTTTCCCTGCTTATGCTGCTCAAGCTGCTACCTGCTTCAGTCAGGTTACAGCAGATTTGGCCTTCATTGCATAAAATCCAAGACCACAAGCATCTATGACTAGCAACACTGGATATAATGAATAAAACCCCCACAGCACAACTTTTAACACTTTCTCCTGCTTATCTCAGGACACCGAATCCTCCTTCCTCCCACTACCTCTTCCTGCTACTAAATTCTCCTGCCTTCCAGATAGCTCTACCCCTCAGTCAAACAAGAGACTTGGTCCAGCTTCTGTCTTAAGGACACTCAATAATAGGAAAATAGAAGAGCGGCTTAGTCAGCTCTGCACAGGAGATTATTCAAAAGGTTAATTACTGAATGAAATAGAAATAGGAAATGGAGGGCGCAACGGGAAAGGGGATGGAGGAGGAAGGGAGGAAGCAAATTACTTTCAGCTGCTAAATCCAGCTTCCCAAATCCTTAAAATCCTTTACAATATCGGCTGAAGAAGGAGGGAACAGGACAGGCTTGGGCTGTGTTGTTCACTTACATGTTCAATAAAACCTCAGTAATGTTCTTCTCCTAATCCTGTGTCATTAGGAACAAAATGGTACATTGGGAGACTATTTAGATATGAACACCTGCAACTTCACCATCTGACCTGCTGACTTCTCCTTTCTGCTCTCTCTTTTTGTTGCTGGAGCCAATTATTTTTAGAGATGTGATTTTTTTGGCTAGGCACTTGGCCTCCAGCATCAGGGGTTCCAAAATGACCTGGCTGGAGACCCTTATAGCCATTTTTTTTTTTTCAGTGTAAAGGTCACTATTACTATAATAGCTGGGAATTAATCTGTCAATTCAGAATTTTTTTAGAAAGAAAACAAAAACTCCAAAACAAAACAAAGAGGCATTTCTATGGTGCCTCCAAACCCTGTTCTCTCTAGAACAGGAGGAGTCTGGCTGCTGGCTTCAGTGGGAGAGGAAGACTGAACTTAATAGGAGAAATCTACAGTATTAAAACGAAAGCCTCAGAGTGCAACCAAAATAATCAAATAATAAAACTGGTATCTCTTTGCTCCCTGCTGCTGGAAGGAAACAAAACTAAAAGGAGCAACTATCTGTATAACCCTCCCTTCATCCTTAGCCATATATCAAACCCAGCCTTGGCCCTGAGCACATTCAGATGCAATGGAAAATGTTGTGTCAGGAACAAGCAATGCCGTGTGGAAAAGCCTAGCGTGGAGGTCGGAGGATGGTGGCAGTGTCATCGTGCCACCTCTCTGTTACCCCAAACCCACGCCTGTGACAGAAGTTCACCAGAGATGGTTGCATATCAATGACATGAAACAAGCCCTACCTCATTTAGATGGCTTCAGAGATCAATACAGATATCTCTTCTCATCATCCTATGATGCACAATGGGTGCAGTCACTACCCTTGAGTCACTTGCCAGTACATGGCATAATGAGCCCTGCTTTTTGTCCTCTGGACACTATTGTACAAAGGCACTATGAGATTTCACAGGCAATCAACTTTGTATTTAATTTAGAGAAGAAGCACCATAGTGAACGAGGTAAATAAATGTTTTCTCATCCCTTGCCTAGAATTAGCTTTGCAGGCTGCTTTTCATACCGTTGGGGGAAAAAAATAATAATCAGAGCATGCTTGGAGCCTCCACAACTTTCTAGAGAGTCATAATGTTATAGAGCCTTCTGAAATTGAAGAACCTACCTCATTGCTTATTAAAATTTAGGCAAATCATGAGGTGAAGGGGGTAATAAATAACCTTGCGGGAGAAATACTTGACAAGAGTAAATTCCAAAACGTCATGGGCAAAAGAGCCTTGACTTTGGGAATTTCACTTAATTTGATTTATTGCCAATTAACATAAACTTTTATTTACTCTTTCAGGCATTGGAAAACAGAGATGACAAACAATTAAACAGACACTTAGGTAAACCTCTTTCATTGCAGTTCCCCAGGGTCCACTGCAGTATAACACATCTTCCTACACACAAGCCAGCCAGTCTCCCCTTCCCTTATCATGGGCACACATTACACTCACTCACAGCAAGCCCCTTGGGTGAGGTGACGGACAGCTCAGGAGACTGCGTTGGTAGATGATGCTTTCTTGGTGCGGCTTATTTCTTACTGTTTTCTTTCTCCCTTCCTTTCAGCTTGTTTCCTCTTCTCCTGCCCAGGTCCTCCACAGGCTGCAGCCCCTTTCAGGTATCCCTGCTCCAGCGTGGGTCACCCATGGGTTGCAACACCTTCCCCACCAAAGCATCTTCAGCCCCACCTCTGACAAGTTCTCTTCCAGGTGCCTCCTCCTCTTGTATCTGCTTATGTACCCCTTTCTCACTCATCCTCACATCTCCTGTTTTAGTTTGTTTTCCCCTCTCATCTCCCCACACGACCCCTGAAAAAGCTGGAACAGCTCTGAATGGCCACTTTCCAATTGAGGAAAAGCTTCCATCAAGGATTATGCTGGAGTGGGCAGAAGGTTTGCCCTCCAACTACCCAAGCAGTTGCCATCCATCTGCACAGAGCTATCCATCTTTACACTGGTCACTCCAGGACCTTCCATCAGTACAAAATGTTGCGTTAGAAAGACCAAAACCAAAGAGGCATATGCTTCGTTGGGACTGACCATCAGGCCCAGCTAACCAGATCCTTGCCACACCACCTTCCAACCAAGGTTCTTCAGCCACTGGAGCTATTCCATGCTGAGACAGTGGAAAAGGTATTTTCACAGACTAGGTGATGCTCAATCTTTCTTCCTTGTTTATCTCCCTCCCTTCCATTCCCTTCAAAAATTCAGGCTGCAACTGAAGAAGTAGACGGCCGTATCCCTCAGTACAGCTTCCCTGAGTTAGAGTCTGCCTCCACAAACTGAAGCTCTTTTAATAGCACTGTCAATGAGAGATTGCATATCTTGTTAAGTGCTATTCAGATGCACCCACAGACGCTCACTGCTTCAGAAACACATCTCTTCCTAATAATATAGTTGGCTACATTATCTTATTTGACACTAAAAACTTGAGGTGATTGATGGTAGCTTAAATTCTGAATAGACAAAAATTATAGAGCAGCTTTGTAATCTTTTGCATTAGTGCCCTGGGGAAATGGCTGAAGTCTTTATCACATTCAAAGGACAGCATGACTGATGCTAAACCTCTACCCTTCCAGCCAGACCAGCCTTCCATGAAGGTCTCAAGGCAGCCTGGTCGGGAGTCTGCCTACAAGAACGGCTCTGAGGGCCAAGGATTTGATCATTATGTGCCACACTTTTCATCATTCCTAACTACTGCTTTGCAGTATTTCTAACATACGTGCAACTAAGTCAGGATCAAGGAACAAAGAGAGAGGAAGGATGATGAAGGGAAAAGAACAGAGCAGGAAACTTCTCTTTACCTTGGGTATAAACTGCGATCCTGCTGAGAAGTAATGCAGTGTTTGCTTCCGGGACACACCGATACCATAAAAGATCTGAGGAATTATATTCTAACAGCTATGGAAGAGTGGTTCAAGAGCCTGCCCCAAGAGAAAGAGTGGATATACTGGCAGCCATGAAGGGTAGGTTTGGGAGGGACTGGGCTTCTATACCAACCCTGGAAAGAGTGAGGTTTTGATTACTTTCAAAATCATAGATACTAAAATGGAGTAGAAATTTACTCGATCCTAAATCTCTCTTTCCAATTTGAAAAAGCAGTCCAAACTAAAGCTCTCTTTCTTATGAAAAAAATAATAATAATTAAAAAAAAAAAACGTGGAACAAAAGGAACCTCTCAGCAAGAGAAACAGAAAAGCCAATGAAGGCTCAAACCCCTGAAACAGCTCATCTTATTTTAATAAAAGCATGGGTAACCATATGGAGCCCATGTGAGCATAGGAGACACACAGGGACAGAGAGTGGGTCACAAAACTGCTAACTGTAAGCTTCCTTAAGGTTTTTGCCAGAGGAGGGCGTCCCCACTGTTCCTTTCACTCAGTTGATGGTCTTTCATACAAAATCACCATTTGACTCAGCCCCCAACCCCCAAATTTTTATGCCTATAAACAACTCCACAGAAAACTCTCCTTTGCCTCCCTGAAGAATTTTAACATACATCACTTAGTGAGGAAAGAAGATATCTCTGAAGCAATGCTCCCTTCAGACAGTGAATATCACTGCTGCATCAACTCTGTTTCTTGTCCTCCCTTCCTTTGTATCAAGCACACTTCTATTAATCCACACATCAATCTTTTTAGACTGGGATTCTGTTGACAAAGAGAGGAGGCAACTGCTGCAGTCTTTTTTGAGCACTACAAGCCTCCTTCCTAGGTCCAAGCCCATCCCAGGACAGAGATAGCAAGAAAACTCCCCAAAGTAAATGGCAGCCTTCATGCTAAGATTACTAAATGACCTAAGAATTCACACTAAAATTTCACAACAGCTCACTTGAGTCTGCCCAGCTAAACCTCCGTGTCCCAGGTTTCATCATAAAAGGAGCTGCCCAGCCTGCTGGGAGGGCTTTTTACCCCGTGTTTTCACAGTACTGCTGCAGCCCTGTGCCAGAGCATGCTAAACAAAGTGAACAAGCTCTGATTTGCATGAAATACAAAAATTACTAGCAAGGTGATACTGAAATGAAAATGCAGGAATTCATTTTTCGTTGGAACTGCTGGACTCTGGAGCAACCACACAGTTTCTCCAACTCAGCAAGAGCAGTAGCTGATGGCTTTAGGTGAGGCCACTACACATGATGTCACTTATCTCACAGCCTGGACAATGCTGCCACAAGAGAAACTATAGATCGCTAATTTAGTCAGTCCTCTGAGAAAAAAGCACAGCTTGAGGAGTAAATATTAAAAAAAAAAAGCTTCATTAAAACCTGCTAGCCAGAGATCAGTGGGCAAAGAGTAAACCATGGTCTCACTGGTGCAGGTTACATGAAATAATGTTGTTCAGTGACATCACAAACAACAAAGGCAATACAAAATGCGCTACCCTGTCTAAATAGTTTTCAGCAAGCTTGACAGGGCACAGAACATTTTTCCTCCCACGTCCAGAGGAAAATATCATCTCCTTGTCTGTCTTTATTCATCTGGTGTCTTGCCTTTTAATCAGCCTATAACCATTTTGGAAGGGAGAACCATCATTCTGATTCTGCACTGGTGCAGAGCAGAGGGCCTTGGTTAATAGCAAGGCCACGTTAATGCTGCTGACATGAGAGGCATCGTCAGCCAGTCTCAGTTTAGCAGCTCTGCCATTACTTGGTTTTGCTGGACTGCAGCTTCCTTGCCTTTGCAGTCAGCCTGTGCTGCTTCCATGTGTGTTCTCCACTCGTGCTGGGGCTTGAAGAGTGCATCCACTGCAGCATCTTTTCCCACCCACTTGGCTGCTCTCCTGCACCAGTGGCACATCTCTTCCCCCTGCTATCTCACCCCTGAGTAGTTGCTTACTTGTGATTAAGTCCATTTTAATAAATGACTCCCATTAAATTGCATTCCTCTGTCACTGGGAGAGACATAAAATTAAAAACCGACTGTCTTTAATCATATCGGGCTTCATCTCCATCTCTCAGGCTCCACTTATCAATAATTAATATAAAAAGACTGAAATCCATTTCAATTTCAAAGACTCAAATGTTACAATTTTTAATAAAATAAAAAAATAAGAGAAAGAAAGAAAGAAAGAAGCCACCATCACTCTGAGAAACAGAAACAGCCAGACTCACACAGAGGAAAAGAGAATCTGGCAGCACTGCATCAGCCTCCAAAAGGAGAGAAGGGGCTTGAATGTGACAATCAGCTCTCCTTGCTGCTTTATACCTGGAGATTTTTCCTCTCAAATACTCCCACACAGAGGAAGAATCCCAGCGGTCCCAGAGATCTGCACTGTGGCTCATGGCCTTATTTCTTTTGGTTTTACCAAGTCCCAGGAGCAATGACAAACACACCCAGCCTGCCATCTTCCTTAAAAGAACTTCCAGATCTCAGATGCTCCAAGGGAAAGTCACAAGCAGCACTTTCCCATAAACACAGTAGCAGTACGTGGCAGAGCTTACCGGTATGAGCAAGGATGTAGTGCAAGTCACCAGCCTGGTTCTCACTACGCTGGTTTATACAGGACTAAAATTAACATAAAAACCCTTCTTTACTCAGAGTGGTGCTGATGCTTCCTCGGTCTTTTTCCCACTACACCAGACCCTGCATTTCAGCCAATTTTACTTTTGTTGCCTAGAAAGTACAAGGAAGTCCAACATAAAAATACTGAAAAATGCCACTTTTTTTTCTT
>VYZQ01030125.1:0-42745 GCA_013400655.1 Mystacornis crossleyi
CCTTCAATACTGTTCTTGCAAAAATTTGTTTGGGAGTGTCCAGCCAGGGGATCATGGTGGGTTTTCTAAACTAAAGGATGTCACAGAATTGAAGTGGAAATAAGTAGTGGAGAGCAAAAGGGAAGAACTAAATTTAAGAACATGTGGAATGGGTTTGGAATGGGGAATCTGCAGCCATCTTCCTGTGATCCCTGAGGTCCACAAAAACTTTGAGTTCTGCAGGCGTTGCTCCAGAAAGACAAAACCTTGGGGTGAGACTCCTCCCAAGATTTTTTTCCTTCGGTGTAGCAGGACATCAAGGCTGGATATTCCCGTCCTCCGTGGGAGCTTGGGATGGTCTCAGTCCTGGCGTGTGGTGAAATTTGGAGTGATTTCTATTGGCTGTTCCTGAACAACGCTGATAGAACTTGGAGCCTGTGGAGGTGTGGGCACTGAGGAGTGAAAATGTTTCTGTGCTGGGGAGACAATGTCTGACCAAGATCTCCGGAAAAGATGTGCCAAGGAAAACACAACAACCCACTTGAAATGGTTTCGTTGCTCTCGGCTGTCGGGGGGAGTCAGAAAAGCTTCCAAAAGAGCTTTTACAATGCATAAAAGCAGCACTTTAAGATCCATAATCTCTTGCTCCTTTAAGGCAAGAGATGAGCATTGACTGGCATGAAAGGGAGGAAATGCTGCATTTCTTTGTTCAGAATCTTTTGGGTGTTTGTACCTTAGTTCCACTCAAAGTGGCTTAAAATATTTTTACCTTAGAATTGAAGAAAACCTTTGATCCCAAAGCTTGAATTATTTCTAGGCTGCTTTTCTGAATAAGGATAATTTTTGGAGGGAAGATCTTATGTTTGCAGCAGGGGGAGCAGAAAACTCGGTTTTAAAAGCGTTTAAAGCTGCTGGGGAAGGCTGAAAAGTTGGAGGAAGTGGCTCAGGGAAGCGATGCAATTCCCTCAAATCCTAATGAATGGAATTCAGTCACCACCCCAGAACAATATCACACCATATTCACGGGGATAATGTTCTGTACGTGTGCATTGTGCATCTCTGCGTGTGAAATTTGTGACAGCAGGGTTATCTCTCCGTGTCTGTACAAAATAATGGGAGCTCGTGGTGGGCTGGAAATTGGGTTTTGTGGGGAATGAGTTGTTTTCTGCAGCTCTTTTTTTTTTTTTTGGAGCTGGATTTCTGAAAGCTCCCTAATAACTGCACCTAGCACTGTGGTGTAGTGTGAGAGGTGCCTCGGCCTTGTGCAGTGTTGGGGCACAAAACATGCAGATATTAAATATTTTTGACCTTCTCTGCGAATGGAGGAATAATACAGAAGACAGAGTGACCTTTTCCAGTTGGTAATGGAGTGCTAGAAAACAAACAAACAAAAAAAAGCAGTTTGTCAAAATATTAGAGCAGCCTTGTTCAGGAAAACAGCATCTGAAGTTATTTCCTTGTCCCAGAGCCAGCGTAGCCGTGGTCATCTTGTTCCATCAACAGGAGAGGGGTGAAATTTGTTTAAATTTTCACTTGTCATTTTGCGTGGAGCTAATTGAGCTCTTCGGGGCAGGAGTGGCTGGAACATCCTCCTGAACAACCTCAGGGCTGTAGGATCAGGGGCTTGGCTGGAGAGAACTGGGAGCTGTTCTCTCTTCAGCACTCGTGTGCTGACACGAGTGGCTGGGTCAGGATAAATCGGGAGGGAATTCTGAGGTTCTCTGGGACGACTCAGTGTCGGAGCTGGATCATACAGGGCTGAGTGCCCTCTGCTCTGTACCAGGCTGGGAGAGCTCACCTGGAGAGGAGAAGGCTCCAGGGAGAGCTCAGAGCCCCTGCCAGGACCTAAAAGGGCTCCAGGAGAGCTGCAGAGGGCCTGGGGACAAGGCCTGGAGGGACAGGACCCAGGGGATGGTGCAGGACCCTGCTGTGGGAGAAGCTACTGAAGACTTGCCCTGCTGGCGACATGACCTCTCCTCAGCTCAGGCTGCAGCTATTTGCCTCCAAGGAGGAGATCATCTCTCCTTTCTTAGTGCTGGAATTTGTAGTTGATGATTCTGAATTTTTTAGGGGTCTATATTTTTCTTCCTCCCACAGAAGAGGGGGAAAATCACACGGATGCTCTGGGACAGAAATCTTCAGCAGGCTCTCCGGTGGGCTGTCTACTGAGAAGACACTGACAACTAATATGTTCCTTTCTTGGGGGTTTTTCTGTCTAATGCTTTTCCTGTGTTTTCCAAAATTGGTGTCATTTAGCAGCCCAAACATTGCTGAAAGCATAAGGAAACTGGGGAAGGAGGAACTGAAGCCTCCTCTCTGCCCACACACTCCTGTTGTGCTGCTGCAGAGCTGCAGATATCAGACACTGTGCGTTGAGAGGCCTCTCTTAAGGGTGCTCCACCATCCTCTTTATCCCTCCTTACAAAAAGGAATGGCATTTGAGGGAGGGAGCAGGGAAATGGGATCATTCTGTGCCTCACAACTGGGTCGGGTGGTTGGCAGTGGGAGCGGTCTTGCAGAAAAGCTGCGTTTAAATTGCATTTGCTGTGTCACACTTCTCCAGGAGTCCTGGGAGAGCACTTGGGGATGCATTTCAGGGCTCTGCTGCAGGAACCTGAGTCCCTCTCTGGTTTTTAAGTGAATTAATGGCATAAAATATGGGTTCCCTTCGGCACACAGGTGAGCAGGGGAAATGCTGTGCAGTTCAGCAGTCTCAGTTACTCGATGGGAAAGGTGTGGGGAGGTTTCAGCTCCCTCCCAGCCTCTGCCCGCTGTGCTGTCACCCCGGTGCTTCCTTTCCCACAGCCCAGGATGTTTGCCTTGCCCTGGCAGCGCTGCTCATTCTCCTGTCAGGAATCTAATTCGAGGGAGCTGATTTGGCCAAGGGTTTGCTGCTGGCTGCCTTTTCCGCTCGCTCAGGTCCCTGAACTGTGGCAGGGCTGGCACAGGAGCAGGCGAGAGAGGGAATAAACCAAGGGAAAGGGTTTTTTCCTGGCAAGGGATGGGTTTTTCTGTCAGCTGAAGCTGCTCCGTGGAGCTGCTCATGGAAAACCCGAGTGGTTTTTGCTGGGTGGCTCAGCACAGGTCTGAACTTTTGCATTTAAAAGCTGAATGAACAGTTTGTCACACGGCTGATACTTAGAAAGTCAGATCAGCTCCTGGCACGAGAGCTGTTCATGTGCCATAAATCCTGGTTGGAATGTCAGAGCAATATCTGAAATTGCTGTTGCCTTTGGGAGGTTCACCAGGTGATGTTTTGAACCCCAAGCAGTTATTTTTCACGAAGTGTCTCCACAGATATTTAATGGCTTTGTGGTCATCCTCCAGATAATGGGCCTGACGGTCTTTGTGGTTCTTTTTAAATGGCCTTAAGTGTGGGGAACTGCTGCCCTTGCTCCCGACTGGTTTGTCTCATCAATGCTCATCTCACTGAGAGAGCGTTGGTCATAAAAGGGATTTGTCTGCAGCTTTAGAAAAAATACAGTTTCCACTCAGTCTCTAGCAGGAGAAAGTCAGGAGGGAGAATTCCACTCCTCAGAATGCTGATATTTAAAAATGGAATTTAAATAATTAGAGTAAGTCACTTGATCCTTTTTTCCCCCCCTGTTATTTGAAATGAGCTCAGCACATGCAGGAATAAATCCAGCAGGGTGTTACTGTGTTTTCTGCAAATATGTGCTGCTAAGAGCATGAGAATTTCTGGGGAAGTTCTTGGTCTAGGAAGAGTCTCATCTTTCTGGATCTGGGAAGGGACCAGCTGATTTTGCAGGAAGGTATTTCTTTAAATTTTGGCTTTGCCAAGAAGGTTTGTAATGTCCTGCCTCCCCTCTCTATTAAAATGTTTTATAGATTTGTTCCAATTTACCTAAGAATTGAAGTCTTCTTGCAATTTCCAACAGCAAATAAATTGGTACCTTTGTTAAGATCTTAAGAAGATGCTCTTGGATGTTGGGATGTTGGAAATCACCCTGATAATGGAGAAAAAAACATGGCAGGGAGTGCAGAGAGATTTCATTTAATCACTGGAAGGGAAGAGGAGATGGCAATGGCATCCTGGCCTTTTAAAAACAAAGAACATGAGGTAGAAATGCCCCGGATCGATCTGTTTTCTCTTTGACTGGATGATCCAGCCTGAGCTGTGTTCAAAACTAACTGAATTATGTGGTAACAGGTACCTGGACGAGCTCCAGGGCTGAGCTGGCTGCAGACGTTGGATTATTTTCTTTCCCAGGAATGGCCCTTGTTAACTGAGCTGTGCCATATTTTATATTAAATTCTGTTAGCAGGGTGACAGAGCAGAATTTTTCTCCAGCACTCCTGCATTAACAACTTCTGTTTGGAGACTCTATTTATCCTGGAGCTGTTGATTCAATGCATTTCATAAACACCCAACATTTATGCTGAAGTTCAAAGAAATAAAGCCCAGAATAAAAATAATTTGTTTGAACAGTGCACAGACACTTGCGCAGCTCATTGCAGAAGAGGTCAATGAGCTTTGGGGAGATTTTTAAAAATATTAACTCCTTCAATGAAATATTTGCAGGTTTATGAGCAAGGAAAAAATTCATCTTCTCTCCACGCTGTGGAGCATCAAGCTGCTCTGAACTTCATTTAAGGTGGATTTTCCTTTTAATTGTTGATCACATTTAGTTATTTTACAGTTTTAAAGGGGTTTTGGAGTCTGTGCCTAAATATTCAAGTCATTAAATCCATGTGAGTTAAAAGCATCTTCAACTGTCTGCTGAAGGTGCCGAGGAAGGTGCCCAAATTCTTGGAGAGAGAAATAATTTCAAAAAGCTGTTTGGTGGAGTTGTGAAAGTCAAAGTCAGCTCTGCCGGGTGTTAGGCTGAGAGGAAAAGGTTGGGAATGCAGGATAGGGAATGACACGTTCCCTACTTCGATATTTGGCAGCTGGCACAAAACCTGTGCCTGGTGAACCCCGGGCCATCATGACATTCTCTTTCATTGATACGACCTGAGAACACGGAGTTCTTTTCAGCTTTTTTCCCCCACTTGGAAGCTTTTCTTTCCCAAGTTGGAATATTCCCTGCCAAGGACTAAGAGGGGTGTGAAGTGACCAGCACACCTGATGTGTGTCTGTGATTCCGACAGGAATGTGAGTTTGGGAAGTAAAGGATGCAGAATTCCCAGCCTGTACAGGGCTTGTTAGCCTCCATCCTCTTTGAGCTGATAAATAACGGGATGATGTGGAAGAAATGGAAACTCTGCTGTGGATTTGTGCCCTATCTTTTATTTTAACCATTTTTTGGAGCAGTTTGGTCAGCTCTGGTGTGGATTTTTTTTTCCCGTTTTCTGTCTGTGTCTGCTGCGCTTCATCCCTGCTGTCAGCTGGAATTAGGAGGTGCTACAAGGAGTTCATCAGCATTTGTGGACATGTTTTATAGGACTATAAAACCTCTCTTTTGATGTGCTGAGCTCACACTCTGTCCCCGTGTGAGTGACTGTAAGGCAGCGGCTCCTTCCCTTCCCAGCACCATCAAACCCCTGTGAAAGGAAAAAAGGCCAAAAACTCCTCGTGTCCTCCCTGCAGGACTCCTGCTCTGCCAGCAGAGCAGAGGGATCCATGCAGGCAAATTCCCTCTAACGGGGAAGAGGAGCTGATCTCCGAGGGAAATGTTTGGAAATTGTTTTGCTCAGAAGCCTTTCTGCTCCTGTGCTGTTCCTCTTGTGCTTACCACGCGTGACGTTTGCAAAACCTGAGGGTAGAATCTTATTTTTTCCTGAGGTTTTCCAGCTCTTGCTGTTTCTTTCTTAACAGGAAATCTCTGCTTTTATTTTGGGGGGCCTGAAGGCTTTCTTTTTTTTTTTTTTNGTTTTTTTTTTTGTTACGTAGGAAACTACGGAATTTCATCAACCAAAGTTCTTCCAGAAGGGTAGAATGGTTTGGCTTGGAGAGGATCTTCAGGATCATCTCATTCCAACCCTGTGCCATGGGCAGGGACACCTCCCACTATCCCAGGTTCCTCCAAGCCCCATCCAAACTGCATCTGCAGGCTTTGGTATTTTATTTTGTACTTCTTTGTGGTTGTGCTGACCAGCTGCCTTTTGAAATGGTTTTATTTAGGAGTTTTGCAAATATCTCTCGGTGGGTTTTGAGCAATAGATCATTGGGTTTCTACGTGCACAGGGGTTTCAGTAGATAAAGCATAGATAATAAATAATGGATTACAAAGACTTGAGTTGGGATGTGATCCTTGAGGGCAGGTCCATCACTGCCAGGGCACACTGGAAAAACATTTAAGCACATAATCAGCCTTGAAACTTTTTTCTTAATTACTTTACATCCGGTTTTTGGCTTCAGCAGTATTTGCTGTACCAAGTTTTAGCCACTCAGCTTCCAAATATCTCGTGGAAGCGTGTCCGTACGAGCCAGCAGCAAGTGGCTGATGATTCACTGGTGTTCTCTGGGCCGAGAGAGGCTGCACAGCTCCAAGCCTGCCTGTTTGGAGGGAAATGACAAATTCCCAGTTCATGCTGGGAACAGCCAATCCCCCTCCGCCCCCAAACCCTTCTGTTCCGCTCCGCGGTGTTCTGGTAATGGCTCTGTGGGTTCAGCGTTCCTGGACATCGAAACGTACACTTCAAACTCGATTTATTTGTCACAAATAAACTGGGGAGAAGCTGCTTTCTCTCGGTTCTCAACGGCTGAAATGGAAAATCTGGGTTGCATTTCATCCCTTCATTAGATTGTCGTTGCTTTGTGGGAAGTGCCAATGTGACACAGGCAGACTGTGGAATGATTTTTTTATTTCTTTTTTATAAATGTTCTGGTTTCGTCTCTTTTTAAGTGAGCCGAAAAACTATTTCCAACTGAACTAAAATAAAAAATTAAATCTGTTTTATCTAGCCTTTTTTTTTTTTTTTTTAGTTTTCGATGCTTTTGGCTTCGAGGTATTTTGCTAATTGGAGAATCACGGAATGGTTTGAGTTGGAAAGGATCTAGAATTAGATGAGCTTCAAGATCCCTTCCAACCCAAGCCATCCTCTGCTTCTACAACAGCAAAGACCCTTCTCTATCAAAATACAGAACAGAAGTACAAAACCAACCAGGATTTACCAACATGTTCCTTGTTGGGTGTCACCAAACCACTGCAAAGGAGTCACTGTGTCCATGCTAGGAACCATGGAAACCCAATTCCACCTGGGAAAAGGGGGACATGAGAGAACCAGGTAATTAAATGTGGCCTGTACACAGTGATTCTGTTCTCAGTGTGTAATTAAATGCCCTGGAAAGCTCTTTGGGGTCTTCACTCGCTGGCAGAGGCCGAGGAGCTGTGGCTGTGGGTGTGCCCTGGGCGAAGCTGGCAGCTGCACTCTGATTTAAATAACAACAGAGTTGCATTGTTTAATTCACTCTTTCCAGTCAGAAAAGCTGCACTCCCTCTGCTTTGCATTTGCTTGAAGAAAACCTCACAACATTAAAGAGCAGCACCAGGAGAGAAGGAAAAATCCCTGTGTGCTCCACGCTATGGGCCTGGTGCTTTTATTGAGTGGAGCTCTGCCCTTTATTTTTCCTATTCCAGAGCCCTGGAATGTCACTGATCATTTCTTGCTGCGGTTCCTGTGGGTGAAATGTTGTTTTCCAAAGCTTTTCTAGTGGAAAATGTGGTGGTGGTGCCCACTATTCCCAGTGCAGTATTGACTGAGGGGCCCTGTAAAGTGCTGTAAAAATAATTCCCAGACTGTTAACTCAGGCCTTGTTTTTCTGCAGTTTCTGGTGAACCATCCTTTGAATTTCTGTGATGGATGAGGTTTTCCAAAAGAGCCAAAGGCATTTAGGATCTAACTCCCTTGGCAATCCAGTGGGAATTGGACAGCTAATTACTTTGGATTCTTTGGAAAATCCCAGATCTAATTTTGTATTACAATAACAGGGTTTTAGAGGAAGGTAAAGCTCCAGGAAAAAGAACATTTAGTGTAATTTTTTTTTTTTTTAATAGACAGGAGAGCAGTTTTTCTGGCCAATTCTCCTGTGTTGAGGCTCCTTTGGAAAAGGCTTGGAGCAGGAGGTTGGATGGATGAGCTGGGTGCTGCCTTCTGCAAGGGCTGACCTGTGGCCCTGAGCAATACCTGAGATGAAAACACGAGCAGGACTCTTGTCTGATTCACTCCAATTGCACAGAGGTTAACTGTGTCATTAATTTTCTCTCCTGGGCTTAAGCAGTTGGAATTTGCTGCCCGTGACAGGGAGAATAATCCAAATTAGTTACACCTCCCAGCAGGTCAGTAAATAAATAAATCAGAGTGGTCCCTTAAGTGTAATATCCAAAACCTGTCTGTTTTTACTGACGAAGGACACTGGAACAAGGCAGCAGATTTACACTCGGTTATCTGGGACACAACGAAAGGATGATCTCACTTTATTACAGTGATTTGGTGCTCATTCCCTCGGTGCTTAATCAGGGTGTCACATGCCTGGTGCCCTCTTAGAAAAACTGCATTTTCCAGCCCCTTTTCCTGCCAGAGTGATAAATGATGGTGCCTCTGAATTGTTCCTCTCGTGATGATTTGCTTTAATTCACGAGGGTGACTTTCCCTTCGAGCCCATCTTGGTCCTGAGGTGGAAAAATGAAGATGTTCCCAGCGATTCTGTGGATGTGACAGCTGCGGTGGAGAACGCTCTGAGAAGTTTGTGATCTCTCAGGAAAAGTGATGCTGAGTCCTCCCTGTTAAAAATCACAGATCCTGCATTGCAAGGGGATTGCAGCTTCCCCACAGGACACTTTTCTTTCCAGTGGGACAGGTTTTAGGGTGTGGATTTGTGAGGGTTCATCTCTGCCTGGTCCACGCTGATTTTTTTCAGTGTCCTGCCTGCCTTGCAGTTCTTCAGTGCTCACCAGCACTGCTTGAGCACTTGGAAAACAGAGATTTGAAAGTATTTCTCAGGAAATCTGCGCTCTTGCCATCACACTCAGAGGAACAGTGGAAAAAACAAAGATTCCGGAGGACGGCACATTTGTGAAAATTACTGTGAAAATAATTTTCAGTGCATGGTGAAGTTTTGGTTCTGCTTTTGGTACGGGGACAGGCCAAACCCCTGGAAAACATCGCAATGCAAGCAAAATTTGAGCATCCTGATTCAGCTTTTTAGTGGGAAGTGGGATTGAAGGAGACAGAATCCCATCCCTGCCCTCACATGTGGCTCAGGGCTGTCACACCAGCAACCCGCTAAGGCTTTGTGTGAGGCAGAACTGTGGCTCTCTTGGTGTTAATTATTAATTAGTCATTTTCAGATCTCAGTATTTGGAGCTGTTTGGAAGGATGAGGGCGTTGGAAGTGGATGATCTTTGAGGTCCCTTCCCAGCCCATTCAGTGGTTTTATGATCTCTGTGCAACAGGCGCCTCAGTGCATCTGGGTTTATGCAGATCAGAGGATGTGATTTGTAGGAATTTGTACAGTCAGCCTTCCCTTAATGGCAACCTGTGTGAATCCTTTAATTCTCTGAGGTTGCAGGTTGTGTAAAGCAGGTTAGAATTTGATCCTCGTATTCCCAAATCCCGCTTTCCTTAGCAATGATTCTTTCAGCATAATGTTCTTTGGTTTAAAATTCTTCAGAGACTGAGTCTGAGCGATGTTCTTTGTTTCTCGTGCTCCGTATCTGCTGTTTTGCCTCTGCTGCCTTTGCTTTATCTCTTCACTGTGCTTTCTGAGGACTAGCCAGATGTGAATCTGAATTTCTGCGCTGACAGCCTGCAGTGTGTTCTGGGCTCCAGCAGCAGCAGCAGGGTTTCCTCCTGCTCGCAGTCCACCCAAAACACGCTTTGACATTGGCTGCAAAGTCACTTGGACCAAAATCCCCGCATCAAACACGGAGTGAGGGAATTCTGCAGGTGCAGGGGAGGCTGAGGTTTGATGAGATCTATCTCCCAGGTCACCAGAATGTGCTCTGCCTTGCGAGGAGTCGTTATTGTCACGCTGGGGGGGTCATTCCTGGGGTGCTGCTCAGCCCCCTGGGAGGTGCCAGCCTTGGCATTTTCTGGGAGTGCTTTCTGAAGGCCGAGGGTTCAGATTGAAGGTTTGGTTAAACATTCTTCTCTTTTGCATTTCGTTTTGCTGTGAGCTATAAAATTACCGATTTCCTTAAAGATCAAGTTGAAGGTTCACAGATTAATTGATGGTCTAAAAACAGCCTCCTGTGACATTTCCTCATGGCCTGTGTAGGATTATTGTGTGATCTGGTAGGGAATTGTTCTTTTGGATGCATAATTTTGTGCTGTATTCATGATCCTGAGGGCTTTTGGCTTTATTTTGAAAGGTGGTGTAGAAGGAATGTGAATCCTTTTGACATTTCCAAGCTACAGCCCCCTCAGAATTGTAACTCAGTGTCTGCTAAAGGAGTAAAAACTGGGAAACAGGAGCAGCAGAGTGAGCAAATACATCCAGGGTAGGGGCAACACCGTTAAATTTAGGGGGGAATTCATCAATTTAGGGTTTTTTTTCTCTTTGAGGAACAGACATGTGGCTTCTTCTGTGTTGAACAGGGGGCTCTTCCACACCCTGACCTTCCCTGTCACCCAGTGTCCATGAATTCCTGAAAATGTCTTTATCATTTCACTGCAGTCTCGGCTGAGATACTGGAAAGGCAAAACTTCCTGACGGTGTGGAGAGTGTTTAAAATACCTTTATGAGCAGAGAACTGAAACTTGTGGAGTTTTTTGGGTGTCGTTACCTGCTCGAAAAGGCTCCTCATGATATTGAAAGAGCTGCCCGGTGAAAATGTGGTTAGAGGGGTTGTTGCTGCTTTTAGGCTTCACAGTGCCATGTTTGGGGTTTTTTGGGATATTTATGTGGCATTAGGGAAGGGGGGAAAAAAGCAATGGCTTGTCCATTATGAGGGAAAGATTGATCATTTTGGGGTGAACTTGGGGTGAACGTGAATGTTTTAGAGGCACCGGGCTGTAATGGATTCATATTTGTGGAGGGTTTTTTTGCCTTGCTAAGTAGTCTGGGTGTCAAAATAGTCCCAGCACCTCGGGAAGATGCTGATGATGCTGGCATTTATGCACCTGCTTAATTTGGGTTTGCAAGGGAGGCCGGCCAGGCTGCCTGGGAGACTTCAGTGCAGCGATGTGCTGGCGTGGCAGAACAGAGCCTGGTGCACTTAATGAATCTGAAATCATTCCCACCACGCATTTGCTGAACCTCAGCGTATTTCTGCAATCCTGAAAATGGCTCATTAATTGCCAGAAGTCCCTTTGGACAAAAGAAGTCGGGGCCAAATTAGAGTTTCTCTTAAGCAGAGGTGACATCTTCCTTTTGATCGTCACCGGAGTGGCCCTGGGCAGTTGTGTTTGTGTTAAAGGAGACCTTGGGTTGAAAACATTCTTTTTTTTTATTTGCCTCATTCTGTGTCTGAGTTTTTACAGAGTCACAGAATGGGTGATTTTGGCACACACTGGTGAGTTTTGAGCTTTCTCTGCTCCAGGCTGTCCCTTGTGCTGGACGCTCCAGGTGTGGCCTCTCCTCTCACCCAAACTGCTGCTGGCTTCTCCCTCAGCTTCTGAACCATCCCGTCGCTGGATTAGGATCGCTTTTGTTGGGATAATCTGTTCATATTTTAGTGATTTCCCTCTCCCTGATATTGTGTTTCACTCCAGGGTGAGGTTGTGCTCTATAAATATTCATTCAAGTTGTAAATACAGCTTGTACAACGTGATGTTGCTGCTTTCCTGCGCAGCTTGGAAACATCTCGGATTTAAATCTTGTTTTCTTTCGGCTCTCAGGTCCTGTAATATCCTTTCAGTATCCTCTTGTTGTCCTGTGATCTGGCTGATGGAACAAGCTGTGTGATTTTGGAGTGTCAGATGGAGGCAGAGGCTGTTCAGGAGCTGTTTTGTTGCTTGCCTGGTGTGTTTTCCTCATTCCCCAAACTCCCATCTTCCCTGAATTTACTGCTCTGCTCCTTCCTTACTGCTGCATTATTGTCTGCAATACTTCCTATTGATTTTGTGTGTTGGGGATGATTTCCTTTGCTGAGCACAGTTGTGAGGAATTGGAAGTCATTTCCTCAGAGAAGGTTTTGGGCTTCCTAAGACCTAGAAGATTGTTTAAAATCTCTTCTGTAGCCTGGTTTGAGGAGGTTTGGTGTTCTTGTTTGGGGAGTTGTTGTTTTATTAAGGTCGCTTGGTGCGTTCCTGCCCCTATCACCGGCTTTGTTTTCAGCCAGCGGGAAAAGCTCTTTGATTTATGTTTAAAAAAATCTTAACATTATGAATTAAATTTCATATTCCATTTTGGGGTTCTCAAAACTGTTTACTGAGAGCAAAACAGCAAAAAATTCCATTTGGTCACTGTCAGATCAGTCTTGTGCAGACTTGAGGGAAAAGGAGCATTTTGAGGTGGAGAGAGATTTATTTCCAATATCGCCCTGCAAGTTGTGAGTTGTTGAGAGAAGTGATTAACCAAGGTGCCATAATCTGTCAGAATTGGAACAGGTTCTTGCAAAATCTTTTGTTTCTAGGATTGAGCCAAGAGTTTAGACATTCCCTGCTCCTGTGTGATGTTCAGGCTGGGTTTTCCTGTGCCTGAATTTGCACGTGCGGGGCTCTCAGGGTTGGCAGGGAGGTTTGATCTATGGTGTGGGCAGTGCTCTGGCCCTGATCCAGAGGAGCAATTAATGGGATGGGCTGATGGAGGGACCCTTCCCAGGCTGGAAGTGGTGCCTGAGTGCTTTGCTGGCTCCTGGCCAGGCTGCCCAGCACCCTGCAGGATAAAGGCAATATTTTTATAATAAAGAACCACCAGTCCAGCCTTTTCCAGAAGGTGCTGGGAGCTCATTTCCATATCTTTACTGGGAACTAGCCCAGCCTGAGTCTCCCAAGGTTCAGAGTGTGTTTTATGGAATATCAAGTGTGTTTTATTGAGTGTCTCTGGCACTTCTGGGCCAGGAGGATAAGGAAATAAAGTTGTCATTTGTATTCTGCTGTTTGTCAACCTGCAAACAGGGGGATCTGGGGATAACACTTCATTATTTACTTAACAAAATCTGTCACGTTGGGGATTAAAAATGTCACTTCTCTAGACGTGGAGGGGTTGGGTGTGCTGCTGGAGCCACACACCCGTGGCAGTGCTGTCCTGTTTCCATGTGGGAATGGGTAACAGCATTTTCTCCTGTGCCTTCGCCTGGCCTCTATCACCCTGCCCTGAAAATGGGGAATTGCCATTTTTTTAAAACAGGGGCATCTCACTGCTCCAAGAGTTTGAGTGTTCTGCGTTCCTGTGTTCTCCTCCCCAAAAAGCTGCCTTTGAAACTCCATTCCTGACCTGATGAAGAGATTCCCAGGAAATCCCAATCCTACCTAAAACCTAAACAGACAGAAGAAGCAATAAGAGGAGAAACACCCAAGCTGATTTAGAGAGCTCCAGTTCAATCACAGAATCGTGGAATCATCCAGATCATCTTGTTCAACCCTCAACTTGCCACCAGTGGAAGAACAACGTGGGAAAAGTGGGAAAGTTTTGGTTGCGTTGGGTTTTTTCCTTCTCTGGTTCTCCAAACTCGTGGGCTCTCCCCCAAAAAGAGAAGAGTTTTTGAGCCCAGAGGTTGTTCAGCTCCCACGATATTCATGCTGAAGGCAGTTCTGCAATGCTCAGTTTAAAACACTGACCCGGGTTGAGAGAGTTGGATTCGAGTGGAACATTTTGTAGAGAAGTTGCTACAGAATGTAGGGAGCAATTAGAGAAGGCAGGAGACACCTTCTTGCTAATAAAATCCAAGACAGCTCAGTGACCCAGCAGCTTAAGGGCACAGAGTAAAGGAGATTTTTTTTCCTGATTATTTTTTAGAGAGAGCAAGTGGGTTGTGGTTTTTTTGGTTTTGTTTCTTTTAAGACGGGGAAAAAATGAATAATAGCCCCTTTCTGCAAATATAACTTAAATACGAGATCTTAAAGGCAGTAGGACAGTGACAAAGAAAACGTTTTCTCCAGTTTTATCTTTACAAATGGAAATGTCTGAAATCCGTGCTGGCTCTTCAGTCAGAGGCGGATGAAGGGGTATTATGTGGATGCATCTTGTTGTCATGATAATTCAAGAGGGACCATTTTCTTATCCGTCTGAGAGCTGGGTGGTGATAGATGTCAAATATTTGTCCTGGGTGGTAAAGGAAATATTTGCCATCTACCTGTCCCCATCAGTGAGCAAATCACTTGTGAACAACACCACTCTGCAAGGAGGAGGGGGAAGGAAATGGCATCAAAATTAAAGATGAAGCCACTGAATGAAAAGGAGACACTAAATAAACCTAAAAGTTAAATAAAGCCGAGGTGGATGGATTCCCTTGTGCTGGAGAAAGCCAAATTATAGAGTGCATTATGCAAAGGTGGTGAGATGACAAATGTCAGTGGGAATGCAGACGAGGCATGGAAGACAGACTTCTTGTAGGAGGTGGAGGAACATGCCTTTATTTAAAGAATTCCTCTGTCTGGGGAGAGAAAAATTCAGAGTAAGAGGAGGCCACGTCCAGGGACAAAACCCCTGTGCTGTAGGAGCTGGAGGGTGTAGGCAGGAATTCTGTCTGGGGACCGAGGAGTGGGCGTGGTTTTTGATGGAATTAAGCTGTGCCAGGGGAGGTTTGGGTTGGATTTTAGGAAAAGGTTCTTCCCCCAGAGGGTGCTGGGCACTGAGCAGGCTCCCCAGGGAATGGGCACATTCCCAGGGCTGCTCCAGGAGCGTTGGGACACCGCTCCCAGGGGTGCACGGGCTGGGATTTTGGAGTGTCCTGAGCAGGGCCAGGAGTTGGACTGGATGATCCTGGTGGGTCCCTTCCCACTCAGGATGTTCTGTGATTAAACATCCAGAGGAGCAGGCTGAGTATCAAATAATGAAAAGGACAGAAAAGGAGGTAAAGCAAAAACCAAATTCCGAAATCCTGAACAGGCAGAGGAAGCAAAACTCCTCAGTGGCTGCTGGATTTTGGTTGTCCGGTCTTGGAATGATCTTGAAGAGAAAGAAAAGCATCAAACAGACAAACACTGCGGCTGCCAAGGTTGGAGCTGTGTTTATTTGGCACCAATACCTTAAAATGTAGAAATCAAACCCCAGAAAAGCTGATAAGCGGAGATATTTTTGGGAGGAGGCTGTAGGAGGGAAGTGAAGATGACTGGTGTGGGTTTTGTGGATCAAATCTGTTTGATGGATCTCCAGACCCTTAGAAACATGACACCTGCAGACGGCATCGTGGGTTTGTTGAATTGCACAAGATTTTGTGTTTTAAAAAAAAAATAAAATCAACATTATGGGAAAGAGAAATGATTTCTTTGAAACCAGTCTGGAGTTGCGAGAGTGTAGACGAGGAAATAACCCAGAAACTCTTCCCTTCTGATAATGAAAACACACTAAGGCAGAGCTGGAGGCTTTGGAAAGAACTTAAAAATGAGTCTGAGCTCCAAGGCACGATGTCAGAAGACTTTTTTAGGAAGGAGGAGTCTGAATTCACTGAGAAGCCAGGAGAGATCAGCAGCTTCTCCTTAAAGCCTCCAGCTGAGGACTGGAGAACAAGCAGAAATGTCTTATTTTACATGTACAAAAGAGCCTGCAAATTATTTATGTAGTGGAAAAATTGGCTCTTGTGAGGTTTATTTATTTATTTAATCACTCAGAGCGCTCGAAATGGATGAAGAACTTTGCAGCGGGGTTATTTTGTTGGTTGCTGGAGGATTTTTTTTTGTTTGTTTGTTTTTTAATTGATCAAAGCAAAACTGACCAGGAGATGTAAACTGAGAATCGATGGAGAATTACCATAATGGAAAGAAGAAAGAATCACATCATTTTGTGATGATCCTCGTGGTGCTGATCAGGGCTTCCAGAAGGGCTCTGCAGGGTGACAGCAAATGTCGATGCCTGCCTCAAAAGCCTCTGCCTTATTTGGGACAGGAGGGGACTGGTGGATCTGTGAGATGTTTAAATAAGTGTGTGTTGAGGGGGAAAATAAAATTATTTGTGGAGATTCTTTGGTTCTAAATGAGGCAAAGGCAGGAAAGTGGGTGTCATTTTTAGGAGGCTCCGTGGCAGCTGCTGGGAATGTGCAAAGTGGGATCCACGCTGGGAGATGGTGGGGAGTGTAAAGGATGGGTATCCAAGGAAATGTTGTATTATTTTACAGAAGGGGTGCTGGCAGCCTCACTGGTGTCTGCCAGGAATTGTCTGGGCTCACCTTGAAGGCGGGCTCACCTTGGGAAGGGATTAGGATTGAGGCCGGGGGTGTTTGTAGCACATTCACACTCTGCCCTGGGAAGAGAGGCTGGAAAAGTTGGGCTTGATTCCCTTAGGAGGAGAACAGATAAGGAGGAATGATAAAATAATGGATGGGTTGGGAAGGGTAGGTGGCAGTTCCTGGTTCTGCTCCAAGATGGAATTGTGGGTTGGAAAGGACCTTAAAGCCCATCCAGTGCCATCCCTTCCGTGGGCAAGGACACTTCCCACCATCCCAGGTTGCTCCAAGCCCTGTCCAGCCTGGCCTTGGACACTTCCAGGGATGGGCCAGGGGCCATCAGCACGGCTGTGGGGCAGGGAATGGGTGGGGGGAAGGTTTTTGGGACTGCAGTTGAATGGAGGAGCTGCTGCTTGAATCAAATCTTACGTTATGAATTAAATTTCATTTTTCATTTTGGGGTTCTCCAAACTGGTTACTGAGAGCAAAACAGCAAAAAATTCGGTTTAGTCGCTGTCAGACCAGTGCTGTGCAGACTTGGGGGGAAGGGACCCTCTGCCAAGGCCCACGTTCATGGAACCATGGAATTGCTGAGGTTGGAAAAGAACTTGGACATCACCAAGTCCAACCATCAGCCAGCACCACCACCACAGTCACGGCTAAAAATGCCCTTAAATGCCACATCCACACGTTTTTTGGACACTTCCAGAGATGCTGACTCCACCGTTTCTTCATCATTTACTGTCTCTGTGTGGGTTTAAGATTTACAACTAGAAATGGACTGAGGGAGGCACGTGGGGAGATGTTCAGGCATGAAATATGTTCCAAAAATCCATGTTTCACACAAGTTGTTCGGGGCAGATTTACAGGTGCAGTGAATGAAACTCCTTGTCTGCTTTACCTGACAAATGTCAGATTTAAAGGAGATAAATCAAATCCGTGTGGTTTAGATGCTTCTCTGTGGGTTTTGTTTCCTCTGGCAGAGAATTTTATTACAGGCTGTCACCCTCCTCTCCTTCTCTGTAGTACCAGAAATGAGGTCAGGTCTGAGGGAATCAATATGAGCTGAAAAGCTGGACAAATCTGGAGCAAATATTACGAAATCCAGTTATTACTGTGTCAGTGTTTTATAAATCTGTAATAGAATATATATTATCTATATCACTGATGTGTATGGTCCCTTCCCACTCAGAATATTTTGGGATTATTGTTATTATCTGAAGAAAATATTGTGAAACCCAGTGGTGCAATGGTGGCCAAGTTGTGCCAGGGGAGGTTTAGGTTGGGTATCAGGGAAAATTCCTTCATGGAAAGGATTTTAAAGTCCTGGCACAGCTGCCCAGGGCAGTGGTGGAGTCAGCATCCCTGGAAGTATCCAAAAACGACTCGAGGATGTGGTTTAGTGGTGAACATGGTGGTGGGTGCTGGTTGGTGGTTGGACTTGATGATCTGAGGGGTCTTTTCCAGCCTAAATGATTCCAGGATTCTGTGATCAAGGATTAGGGAAAAACCCTGGAGTTGAAACAGAACAACTCGTGGGTAACAAGACTTTGGTTTTAAATCTATCAAGAGAGTTGAAAAGGGGAGTGGAATTGTGTTTCCCTATAGGATGTGATCCTATAGGAAGTGCTGAGTTGAAGACTGGCCAGGGAGACTGGAACATTCCCAGTTTTCCTGTCTGTGTAAGCAGGGAGTGATTTAGGGATGTTTATTGTGCTTGTGCACCCTCCTGAAAAACTTGCAGGCATCTCTCAGACAGGATAACATTCCTTGGAGGTGTCTGGGATGTCGACTGGGGGATCTCCTGAGGTCTCTTCCAATTTTCTGTGATTCCTGGAAAATCACTGGGATTGCAACCCTGCCACCCACAGTGACGGATGAAACACCAGAGGGCCAATCCAGCAGCTCGGGGTTGTCAGAGCTGTGTAACTTCTCCTGTGTGATTTAGTTGCCAAGGCCGCCCTGCAGGTTGGGATGGGGAAGAACGTGGCAATTAAATGTGGAATTAACGGGAGGGGGAAGGGACGTGTTGCATTTAACTTCACACTCGTGATTTAAGTGCCAGAATTAAAATCATCAGCTCCCTGTGTGGTCTCCTTATTTGTAAGAATTCAAGTGACATTAAAATTGGATTAAAATGAGCTTTTGGTTGAAGGACCGATATTAAAATCAAGGGAAGCTGAAGGAGGAGGGAAGGGGGTGGTTTCCCTGCGAACTCCCTGTGTGCAGAGGGGAATTGTGTGTGTTTAGATGGATGTGCACCCATCCTCCTCCTCTTAAAAGCTTTATCCTCACTGCAGCCATGCCCCAGCATCCCGCTTGCTTTGATTTATCAATTATTTACACTTGGGCTGTAATGCATTTAAACTTTTGGAAAATAAAGGTGGATATTAGAGCTCCATTTCTGACTGATAGGATCGGGGGAGCAGCAGCAGACTAATGGAAGGGAATAAGGGAGCACTTGGGAGCTGCTGGCTCATCCTTGACAGTGATTTGTGTGTCTGCAGGATTTCAAGTGCACGGAGTGTTTAAAATGTGCCTGTTGCCTTTCCTTTGTCTGCCTGCAACCTGTGGGCCTGGGTTTTTTCGCCCTTCCTTGCGTCCATCTCTCCTCCATGCCATTTTTATTTGAATCTCAGTGTTATTAATGAATGCACTCTGGATCTCTTGGATTCCGGGGCCTGGAGCTTTGTTCCACCCTGTGTGGTCTCTCCTAAGCCTCCTCCTTTTATCCCTTGTAAATAAAAGTGACAAATCTCCCTGCCCTGGTGTCCAGCTGAGTAATGGAACTTCTTCCATTCTTCTCTTCTCTCTCAGTTTCCACGAACTGTTGCTGTGGGGCTTAACTCTTGTTTTTTTTTTTTTTTAATTTTATTTTATTTGAGATAATTCTGTTTGCTAGAAGCTGTTGCTGCTGGGAGGGGGAGGGAGAACTCTGAACTAACAGCTTTTTCTATCCATGGGAAGGGATTGGTGTCACACACCAATAAATAGGTGACTCTCCTCGCCGCCAACGTTATTAGATTGCAGAAGACAGTAAATTCACAGACTCCCTCGTGAGTCACAAATGTCTTAAAAAACCTCACAAGTAATTATCTGAAATGGAGACAAGTTAATGTAGGTTTGTCTCTTCTAATTCTTGCTCATGGTTAGAAGCCATGTAGTAATTAGGTTTTTTTACTAAAGTTATATTTAAATATGTTAAATGTGTGCCATGACATAACTGGACATGTAAACTGATATCCTGACAGTCCTCTTGATTTTATTTTTGAGTTACAAGGGATACAAGAAGGGTTTTTTTAAGTAATTGTGGTTGGCTTGAAGTTGACTTGGGTGGTGTCCGTGCTGCGTCCTGAGTAAATAAAAGCACTTTTAACCTCTGAAATTTCGGAGCAGGAGGGAATTGGTGCCGGGGGAGCGGCTGAATCTCGAAGGGCAGAATTTGCCGTGGTAGTGGCAGCTTTCCTTCTGAGCAAGCAACACTTAAATGGTTGGAAAACCGGCGGAGCGCAGGAATGGATGCTCAGCCATCTGCTTTATCCTGGCTCCACCCTGTGGCATTCCCCTGCCAGTGGCACACGCATTCCAAAGGATTCGGAATGAACCTGGACCTGGGCTTTGGTGCCAGTGCAGGATTTGGTGTTGGCTCTTGCAAGGGTCGAGGTGTTACAGGCATGCACTGTGTTTTCCTGCTCCTGTCCCAGGCAGGGCCCGTTTTGTCGGGAATTATCCATCCCTGTCCCTGTCTTTGTTGCTCAGTGCCGTGTACCAAGAAAATGAATATTCGGGGGTGTTGGAACCTGAATTCAAATATCCGGCCCTCTGGCCCAGATCAGTTGCTGACATGGTACATTTTACCTCTTCTCCTTCAATTTTCAAACCAAATCCCCGCCTCTCCTGTGCAATCGCGGTGCAAGCAAAGAATGTCATCGTTAAAAATCGGCTGTGTGGCCTCGGGAGGAGGTGGGACTTCAGCAGGAAGCACCAGGCTCTGGGATTCCTGCTGGGGACAATCCGGATGAATTCCCATCTCGAACAATGGCAGAGCTGTTCTGCAGTAAAAGGCAGGATGGAGGTGTCAGGGTGCTGTTCAGGAGAGGCTCTTTCTGAGCAGCGGCACCATTACATTGTTTAGATCCTGTAAAAACACAAAGTGGAGGTTTTTTTTGTGAGAGGCTTTTAGCTTTAAAGTGGATTCCTGTTGCTACTGCATTTACACTTCCTTTTGGCGATCTGAAGAACTGTTTTTGCTGAAGGGAACAATGACGTGCGTGACTGGGGTGGGGATTGGAAGCCACGGAGTGATTCCAGCAGCACTTACACTCCTCTGGGCAAACAGAAGTGATGGCTGGAGGAATTTTATCGAAAATGGTTTGAACACTTGCCAAATCCAATGTGTTCTAGCAGGGCACAGAGTGTTCTCAGGGCTGGGGGGTGCTTTAGAAATTAAGTGGAGGATTCAGGGCTTTCCAGCTGGAGGCTCAGGTGGGGCAGCCACAGCTTCTCTGGGAAACCTGTGGAGGCATCCCCACCCTCCCAGCCAGGAATTCCTTCCCAACATCCCACCCAGCCCTGCTCTCTGGCAGTGGGAAGCCATTCCCTGGCTCCTGTCCCTCCAGGCCTTGTCCCCAGTCCCTCTGCAGCTCTCCTGGAGCTCCTTCAGGCCCTGGCAGGGGCTCTGAGCTCTCCCTGGAGCCTTCTCCTCTCCAGGTGAGCATCCCCAGCTCTGCTTTTTCCTTCTCAGTTCCAGTTTCATTCTGATAATCAATTGGCTTTTTTTCCTACCATTAATAGAGGAGGAAAGATAATCTTTACCTGGGAATTGTAAGCCTCTTGCTTCTCCCTGCCCATTCCTCGTTGCCGTGTAGGAATTAATTCCATTGTTCCTACTCCATCCCTTTAAAGGAGTCAGAAGTGTCTTGAAGGTCACATTCCTCCTTGAAACTAATGATGGTGTTTTTCCTAATCCCATTACAAGGCCCCTGGTATCCTTAGATGGATTTGGTCCTGTTTAGCTTCATTTGATAAGCTGATGAAAGGGGGAGGAGAAGGCTCCCTGATGCAGGAAGGCACTCAGGGATCGGCTGGAATGGAACATGTTCACAGACATTCTAATCTGCTTAACAGTGGCATTTTGGTGCTGCACCTTTGTAGAGCAGCATAAAAGGCAGAAGGGAGCAATCCTGGTGGATGCTTTGAAAAGCTGGAATGCCTCATGCACAGCAGCTGGAAACAGTTGGAAATTTTTATTGGTTTTTTTTTTTTCCCCCAAGCCTGAAAATGGGAATCTTGTCTATGCTGTGAGCTCCCCCCTCTGGCATCACAGCATTTGGTAGAACATGAAAGACCCCGAAGCCTTACAGAACCAGGTATTTCTGGAACAAGCTCAGGGCCACGTTCCTTGTTAAAGTGTGATTTTAAGCCTCCAAAACCAGAGTGCCGCCAGCACCGCTACAACTTCCACGCGTTCGGGAAGGGGATGAATGTAAAACCATGGGTGTTGTAGGTTTGACAAAGAGGTTCTGTAGTTCTGCTGTCATTTCAAAGACCTCGGTGGCCTTAAAGCTGGGCTTGAAATGGTGGCTGCTGGGTTGGTGTCAAAGGGGAACGTGCCCTTTCATCAACCTCTTGGTGGCACTGGGCTCGTTCGTACAGAAACCTCCATTTCTGCCCTGGAATTTCGCTGTTCTTTTGTAGGAACTCTTCACGCCACTAATTTTCGGGGCTGTGTCTCTCTTTTAGGTGCTCTGCCTCTGGGCCACAGTTATAAGTTCAGATGTGGCTGGATCTTGGAGGATTTGGTCAATTAGAAGATGCCAGCGTGGGCTTAAAAGGGGTCAGGAAAGCATTTGGTGTTGGTCTGGTGCTCGTTAAAGGGGGCTGGTGGGTGCCAGGGTCTCAAATCTGAAAAGGGTGAGATCTGAAAGTCGGTTCTGACACGCAGGAGGTGAAATGGGAATTTACAAAATGTAGGATTTTTTAAATGCAGCATCACAGCCCTTCCTGTGACATCGATTTAAAAGCCTTTTATAGATAATGAGGCAACAACTTTAACTATAGCAGGTTTCATTTTTTTATTCCACTTTTCCTCCTTCCCACTGGTTTGTAAATCACTTTTTGGATGATGTCTCCTGTTACGGCAGCGGATTACAAAGAGGTGGGTGGAAGTTTCCTGAGGTGGAAGTTTCTGTGCTCATTTTCCTTTTTTCAGGTGGCTCTGATGGTGTTTTTAATTGATCTGGAGGAAGATGAAGCAACTGGTGGCTCTGTAGTTCTCTTACTCACTTTAATTAACTTTCATTGTCCTTACACCGTTTCTTTCTCACTATTTTCTCTCTATTTGCACTCTCTATTTGCACTCTCTATTTATACTCTTTTCTCACTATTTGCTGTTCCAAGGCAAAAGTCTCTGCTCCTCAGATCCCTGGCTCAGCCTCTGAGTTAATCCCAAGTGCAGCTGCTCTTCCCTCAGATTAGGATTTGACTCAAATACTTATTTTACAGTATTTTGGCCTAAAGCATCCTTAGTGGATCCCACAGCTGTGTGTGGCTGCTGGACAGCCCTCTAGGGGAGGGCAGGATGGCCAAAATCCACATATCCCTGCGAGCGACTTGAAATCACAGACTGGAATCCTCCCGGCTGATGACAATAAATCTTAACTCAGGTTTAAAACAGGGCGTGGTCTTCTTTCTGACTGACATACTCAGTTTTTCTGTTGGTTCTGGCAGGTCTGTAGGTTATAAATGTGCAAATCCAATTAATTATCAGCGCGAGGGAGGGGAGCCCAGGGCTTGAACTGGTCACTGGGAGCGCCGTGGGTGGCTCGAGGCTGGAGCTGAGGGGCAGCAAGCAGCGCTCTGGCTGCTCTCAGGAGTGCTTGGCACCAAAGCACGGTGCAGACACACTAAATCTCCTCCTGCTGAAGAAGTTTGTGTACTTCTGACTGGTGCTAATTGATGGGCTGTGCCCCGGAGGGGCATAAATCTCCACCAGTCAGATTTATGAGGACCCTTATGTTTGTTTGGCAGCGTGAGGCTTGTTCCAGGGATAAATGGAGCGAGCAGGGAGAGCTGACACGCTGACAAATGTTAGATCCTATTTCTCCCCTGGAATCCTGCACTTTCAGAGCCATAAAACTTCAATTCCTGGCGTTTGGGACGAGCAGCTCGGAGTGTGCAGGTGTTTCCTGAGGGAAGGATCCCCAGGTATTTTTGTTCCCGTGTGCTGGAGGGATAGCACACGTTTTGTCAAGTGCCTGATTAAGTTTGACATTTGAAAACAGAACTTCACGCCGAAATAAGTACTGTACTTGTGAGTATTTAATTAAGATGTTTGGTTCCTGTCAAGGTTGGTAGTTTCCTGTTAAGGGCAGTACATCTTCAACTGCCGAAATTTCAGAAACCTGTACTTAACCTTTACTCGTCATTCCATTTACATAGAAATCTGATTAACAACTTTTAAAGTTCAGAAGCTGCGACTAAATGCAATTAAGGCCCTTGTGGAGTCTGTTATTAAGAGCTGGCATTTAATGAAGACTGAGGGCACACTACTGTTGCCATCCAAACTGGAGCAGGATGTCTTAAGCAATTAGTTGAAGGCCTGGAATACACAAAGTGTGCTGTATTAGCCAGAAGTGAACATGGTTGGTATTTAAGCAACGTGCTGCCTTTTTTTTTTTTTAATTTCTGCCCCTCTCTCTGCTGGATTTTCTGTGGCAGTTTGAGCTGCAGAAGCTCAGCTCAGGTGGGTTCAGCCCAGCCCTGGTTTTGCTGTGCATTAGGATTCTTCCCTGGGAGGATGCTCCGAAAGGCAGGCACTAAACATGAGTGCGGGTATCTCTTTCTTTGTGATTTAAAAATGTTTAGCTGTACTTCAGTTAGAACTATGAATTTCTCCCTGTATTCTTTCCCCACCTCCAAATTGTGCAGAGGCGCTGAAGCTTAGCTAAATTATAATTGCAGAGCAGAAATCTGCACTCAATTACCTGCTCAACTCTTACCCTCCTCCTTGACCTTTTGATGTGCTGCACGAGCAAAAGGAAGTCCAGTCGAATTGAGAGGGGGATTTAATCCTTCAGGGAAATGCTTTATTTTATGAAGCAGGTGGTAATTACACCTCTCTGATCAAGTTCATTGTTTTGGGCCATTTTAGAGTGTATTTTGCTCGTTACTGGACCGTATTTATTTCACCAACTTACCACTCGTATCAGAAGGACCACGTGCTAAAGAGATACATGGAATGGAATTGGAGAATCATGGAATGGTTTGAGTTAGAAAGGACTTGAAAAATCATCTCATTGCACCCCCTGCCCTGGGCAGGGACACCTCCCACTATCCCAGGGTGCTCCAAGCCCCAGTGTCCAGCCTGGCCTTGGACACTGCCAGGGATCCAGGGGCAGCCACAGCTGCTCTGGGAATTCCATTCCAGGGCCTGCCCACCCTCCCAGCCAGGAATTTTTTCCTAATATCCCATCTAAATCTCCTCTCCTTGCGTGTGAACGTATGTGCAGCCATAATATGTAAAAACACACATCTACACACACACAAAGATGTTTTTATTTGGTCATCAAAGTCGTAGCAATTACAAGCTACCACCCTGAAGCTGAGCTGCGTTCGCTTGTCAGAAATTCCAAAAGGATTTATTTTTCTTGATTTGTTTTGTGTTTTGTTTGGATGCCAAGAGCCTGATACCACAATGAGGAAGTGGCCTTGTTACTCGGATGGTTTCTGCCACTGCAGTCTGTGTTTGCTGAACAGCTGAGGTGCCTGGAGAAAAATTAATGCTGTCCATTTGTTTTATGACCCAGTTAGTCAAATGGACTATTGGTAGCTTAAATAAATTTGTCATCAGTGTTTGTTTCTCTTTTATTAAAATAAATAAATAAACCGGCAGAACTACTGGGAAAGATGGGGAGAAAAAATGACAGCCCAAATCTTGTTCCCATTTATAGAGACCGGGTTGGATGGGGCTTGGAGCAGCCTGGGATAGTGGGAGGTGTCCCTGCCCGTGGCAGGGGTGTGGAATGGGATGGGCTTTAAGGTCCCTTCCAAATCTGTGCCGTGATTCAACCCAGCACAGAGAGCTGCAGCATAAAGATTGAAACTTTATCATTTTTCAGCACTATTAACACATGGGCCAGGCTGAAAATCCTCGGCTTGCCTCCAAAAACAGCCTCAAGTTGTCCTTTCTCACTGGACTGAGAGATTCCTGGGGTTCTCCCAGTGTCACTGGCCTCAATTTATTCCCAGTGTCTGGACAGCCCCAGTTCTCCACTTGTTCTGCTCTCATCGTCCTCGTGGAGGATTTTAACAAATCTCCTATTTCAGTGTTACAAGTTGTGCTCTGGCCCTGCACTTATTAAAAACCACAGCAAGACAGAACCTGAAAATCCACTTTAAAGGCAAGAAACCCCCAGATATTAAAAATATCCACTTAAAAGGCAAGAAGAACACCTCCATTTAAATCCTTACACTGGGCCCTTGTTACTGAGCCAAGGGCCCTCCCTCGGGAGCTGCTGTGGCAGTTTGGGTGGAAGTGGTGCTTTTCAAGGAGTTTTGAGGTTTGTTCCTTCCCTTCCTCCCTCCCTGGAGGGGGATGAATGTTCCCAGGCCAGCAATAATTCACAATTAGCATTGATAACGAGGGGAGCACTGATAGCACTTTCTGCAGGGTTTCAGGGCGGATTTTTTTTAACTCTTTCCCAAAAATAAAAAACAGGGAATTCTTCTTGTAGAGCAATGGAATCATGAGGTGCCTTGAAAGAATTAATTCTGGAAGGAATTTTATTATTATGTTTCAGTTAAATGAGTTGGAGGAGCAACAAGAAGATTAGATAAAGCAGGTTGAGCACTAAAGGGTGTTCAAATTTAAAAATTTAAGTTCTGTTCTTTCAGACTTCTCCTACTGCTTCCCCCTTTGGTGTGTTTGCCAGGTGTGTGCTCAGCCCATGTTCTCCATGTGCTAAAACTGACACAGGAAGCTCAGAGCTCTTAAAATTCAATTAACTGTTCCCCTCCTTTTATTGAAATGCCACAATTCCTGCAGCATTTTAATTATCAGGACTTTGGATACAGCAAATCGCTGGGTAATTAGCCACAGACTGCTGTCTCACAGAGCTTTTCTTGCCTGGTTCTGGCACTTTGTGAGCAGTTATCCTGTCTCCAGAGCTTGGAATCACAGAATAGTTTGGGTTGGAAAGGGTCTGAGAGATCATCTGGTTCCCAGTTCAGTCCTCAGGAATGATGCCTCTTTCCTGTGTTTACACAGCACTGCATCCAGCTTCAATTCCCAGCTTTTTTCCTTTCGGGACTCGTGTGCAGTTGCTTTCCTTGCGCCTGGAACCACCTGTGGCTGGATATCAGCATCTCTCAGGAGCGTTGTGCCTTCCCTCAGAGTTGGCTGATCCCACTGAACCCCGGGATGTCGGATAATTTGAATCTGCTGCTGTGTTTTTAACCAGCTTTCCTCGTTGAAATCCCACTGGGAAATCTCCCTTCTGCTTTGCAGTCCCAGCTGCTGATTCCTCCTGCTGGGTCCAGCTAAAATGTAATTCCAGAGCTTTCTCAGAGGCTGGCGCTGCTCAGGAGGAGCCCACAGCGTTTCTGCCCCTGTCCAGGGTACCAAGGCATTAAATTGGAAATAAACCTTGCTGTCAGTGGCTGGTGCTGACACTGAAAGGCCACAGACATCCTCAGATATCCTGAGGGGCATTTCTGTGGGGTTTTGCCTCTTACACTTCCCTCGGAGCCTTCAGTTGGGGTTTCGCTCCCTGTAGGTGCCCAAAGACAGGCCTGGGTGAGAAGTTCCCACTGGCATAAAAACCATTCCCCAAACACAAACCTTATCAGCAGCTGGGTTTATTTCTTGTATCAGCTGGAAATGGTCTCCAAAAAGGTGCTGAGTTCCAGTGGTGATGGTCCCTTCACGCAGGAGCCTCAGAGCTGGCACTGGGTGGCTTTGAGCTGAAGGAGGGTAGGGTTAGATGGGATTTTGGGAAGGAATTTCTGGCTGGGAGGGTGGGGAGGCCCTGGAATAGAATTCCCAGAGAAGCTGTGGCTGCCCTTGGGTCCCTGGCAGTGTCCACGGCCAGGTTGGAGCAGCCTGGGATAGTGGGAGGTATCCCTGCCCAGGGCAGAGGTGGCACTGGATGAGCTTTAAGGTCTCTTCCAACCCCAAATCATTCTGTGGAGATCCCCAGAGCTCTTGTGATCTTCTCACCTGACCCCTGTGAAAGACAAGCCATGGGATTTTCTGGAATTAATTCCCGTTTGACAGAGGGCCTGTGCTTTAGGAAGGCCTCCAGGCCTGACTGGGGGAGTGAGGAGTCAGTGACAGAGAGCAAATTATAACCTTTGATATCCCTGGTTAACGATGCTCTGGAAGTTGTGCCTGACCCTCCATCACAGCCTGCCCAGCGTCGACGTTCCAGTCTTTGGGTTTGTAACAATAATTCCTCAGGGAAGGTGTTTCCTCAGCTCTGTGCCCTCTGTCCCGTGCTGGCTGCTTCAGTCACCCCTGAGCCTGCTCTTCTCTCAGCTAACGAGGCTGTTGTTGCTGGAATTCCTGTTTTTCCAGCCTTTTTAATAATTTCCAGGCTGCTCTTGTGCACATTCCACTCCTTTTCCCCTGATCTCTTGGTTTGTCATGCCAGGGTTTGATTTGGCATTCCAGATGTGAGACCAAAGCTCTGCTTTTTACAGCCATTTCCAGTGAACTAATTAATACCCATTATCTTTAATATCCCCAAATTTTCCAGAGTCAACTTAACACCATAATGCCATAGATCAAGACTTCCTTTTTTTTCTGTAGAAGTAGAAATTTTCCTCTGCTGACATTGAAATTCCTTACAGTACATTGATTATCTTATTGAAAATAGCAATAAAAAGCATTAACAGGGGATGTGATTTTCTGTGTTCCCTTTATTACTTACCATATTACTCCCCAAACATTATAATTTATAAACCTCCTGTAGTCATTTTCCATAGGAATGTGAGCCAGGAAAAGTTCAATCTGGAAAGGGTTTGCTGCAGCCACACTTAAAGAATCACGGAATGGTTTGGGTTGGAAAGGACCTTAAAGCTCACCCAGTTCCAACCTCGACACCTTCCACTATCCCGGGGTGCTCCAAGCCCCATCCAGCCTGGCCTTGGACATTTCCAGGGATCCAGGGGCAGCCACAGCTTCTCTGGGAAAAACCATTTTCATGTGCTTTCATTGATCCAGCTTCTAATGACTCTTGTTTTAAAAATGAAGATGGATTGAATTTAGACTGAAAATGAGAAGGTTTCCATCCAACAAAAGGAGTCTGGGATAATCTGGTATTTCTCTTGGAATACAGAGGACAAAGAGAGGAATTAAGATTTCTGGGAGCTTGTAAAATCCAGCATCAGTGATTTTCTCATTTCTAGTTGAACATTGTCCTGCACCTGCCTGGATTTCTTTGTTGACTTTTCGTGTTTTGGCTTTTGTCACATCCTTGGTGGACAGAAATCTTTATCTGTTTCTGTTTATTTAAAGCTGAATTTGTCACCATCATAAGAATACTTTCACCAGGACTTTTCCACCTTCTGGAAATCCGTGTTGCTGGACATGAATTCCATTATTGCCCCTTAATTCTTTTTTAATAGAATCTTCTATCATCTGTTCTGTGATATTGTCCCTGATCAATATGAGGTGGAGAGGCCAGTAATTACCTGGGCTTCTCATTCACCCTTGAAAAATTCACGGCGTGGTGTTGGTTTTCTTGGAATTTCTGGACACTCCAAGTAGAGGAAGAATAATGAAAATCAGGGTTTATGGTGTGGAGTTTGAAACTGGCTTGGTGATGGAGCAGAGTGTCCACACTGCAGCTTCCATCTAAATTCAGAGTCTGTGAGGGTGTGAAATACCAATTCAAGTTTCAGTTTATAGAACAGAACTTACTCAGGGCTCAGCCTTTCTAAAACCTCACAAAAGGTACCAAAAATGAATGGATTTATCTGTCACGCTGGCCAGATGTTTTACTGCCCATGCTTTGATTACAGGTCAGTCTTGGGCATAAGGCATCAAAACTTATCCAGCTGGTCCCGGGGCTCAGCTGAGGAAGGAAAATGTGGATTTGGAGTGTCCCAGGAGCAGATTTGCTCTCGTGCCAGGGTTGCGGTTCAGAAGGACAGAGCAGAGTGAGCGTCCCCAGCTCAGCCTGACGGACAGGCCGCACACGCTGCCCTGACCTTTTGGAATCTGAGAATTTAATGCCGCCTCCAAATCCATAACAATTGCTTTTTTCATAAAACACTTTCTGTTAGTTTTCATTCCCAAAGAGCAGTTGGAGGGAGGGGGCTTTGTTCTCCTGAATTTATGGACAGCTGTATTTGTCTGAGGGATGTAAACACAGCCCACGGGTGGCAGGGTCCAACCACAGAGCACAAAGTCAAAGTCCTTGTTCCAGATGAATGGGATGCTGCAAACTTTACAGTCCCTCATAAATCTTGCTGTGCAGCCACGTGGTTGATGTCTAACGAGGTTTTTGATTGATGCCTTCGCAACTCCTAATCAGGTGTTGTGGGACCAAATCAGGAAATCCCGTACTTGGCTGCTTCAGGAAAGCTCCTTTTGCTTGCACAGGCAGGAAAGGCCTGGTTTTTCTTGCCTTTTGAGTGGATATTTTTAATATTTGGGTTATTTTGAAGCCCAGGAATCTCTCAGTCCAGTGAGAAAGGAAAACTTGAGGCTGTTTTGAGGCCGAGTGCTGCCAGGCTTTTCAGCCTGGCCCATGTGTTCATATTGCTGGAAGATTAGAAGGGTTTTAATCTTTATGCTGCAGTTCTAAGCCAAATGTGCTGTGTTGAAGCATGGCATGGATTTGGAAGGGATCTTAAATCCCATCCCAGCTCCTTGCCATGGGCAGGGACACCTCCCACTATCCCAGGCTGCTCCAAGCCCCAGTGTCCAGACTGGCCTTGGACACTGCCAGGGATCCAGGAGCAGCCACAGCTGCTCTGGGAATTCCATTCCAGCCCCTCCCCACCCTCCCAGGCAGGAATCCCTTCCCAATCTCCCACCCAGCCCTGCCCTCTGGCAGTGGGAAGCCATTCCCTGGGTCCTGTCCCTCCAGGCCTTGTCCCCAGTCCCTCTGCAGCTCTCCTGGAGCCCCTTCAGGCCCTGCCAGGGGCTCTAAGCTCCTCCCGAGTCCTCTCTCTGGAGATCTCTGCTGTCCCCTTGGCTGTGTCCTGTCACTACTCAGCCACGTTTCCAGTTAATCGCTTCATCCTGAAGAATTTGTGGAACTGTTGAATTCAGGGCACTGGAGCAGGAACAGCTTTGATCTGCCTGGCCCAGTTTCTCCTACGCTTGAAATTTTAACTGAAAAGTGAACTCCCAATTCCTGTTTCCCTGCTTTCGTCGTCTTAGATGTATCCACATCCCTGGAATGTCCAAGGCCAGGCTTGGACGGGGCTCGGAGCACCCTGGGACAGTGGGAGGTGTCCCTGCCCATGGCAGGGGTGGCACTGGATGGGCTTTAAGGTCCCTCCCAATCCAAACCATTCTGGGACTTGATGAATTTTGACGATAATTATCAAAATCAGCTTTTACAGCTTCTTTTTCAGAGCCTTGTATCCAACCATCCTCCTGTGCCCATCTAGTAAATAGTTTAATAAAGAAAATTAACAATAAATCAACATTTTGCTCTCATTTATTCCAATCCATGGCATTTTCTGAATATCTTAGATCAAACTCAGCTCCTGATTCTCTGTTTCACCTGTTACCCACGGGGATAATTCATTCTGCTCCCAACCCAACCCTCTCTCGGCTTATTGTAGTCCTGGATTTCACACTTCCTATTCCCAACTCCTGGATATAAAGTGACACCGGAATCGTGGAATCCATCATAAATAGGCTTCATCCATATTGGAACAACAAATTGCTTAATGTTTTTCTCTTCTCTCTCTTTTTTTTTTTTTTTAACTTGATTAAGTTTGAGGGTTTAATTAGATTTTTGTGGCGATTTTCGGGCTGTTAATTTAAGTGGAGGAGATGAAATGCAAATAGGTGAATACAAACGGGTTTGGTAAATTACTGTCAAAAATTAGCACAGTGATTATTTTTACCAACAAACACGAATTTTCAAAGGTAAAGTTTTAATTGAGATGCTTTAGGAATCAGATTTTCTGTGTGTTTGTATGATTATTTTCTTTCCAAGCCATCCCAAATTGTTTCTAATTAGGGGCATGTTTCCATTTGCCTGGCTATTTATTCCTGTGTAATTTGTTTCAACTTCGGCAGCACGGGAGTGATGAATTCTTTTCATTACCTCCAACTCTCTTTGATGGGCTTTGACTGGCTGATTCTTCACATGGAAACCATTCCCAACAGCCTCCGAGTAGGGCAAAATTCCTGAAAATAAACAGACTTTTGGAATACGCTGACAAAAGTTCGTTTTTGAGGGCTTTCGTTTCATCCTCAGACACGAGGAAATGAAAATGGAATCACTTGGAGTCTGGTTTTACTTCTGCACCTTAAACAGCATCAAATATTGGGCTGCAAGGCTTTCACAGGGGGGCCCCTCGTGTCACAGAGGGACCCCCCAGCCCCTCAGAGAGTGATTTGGGGTTGGAAAATCAATCCTGAACTCCGCTGGCAGCTGTGGGAATTCACTTTTCAGTGATGAAAGAAGCCTGTTTGGGTTGAGAGCTATCAAAGGACAATTTTTGCAGCTTTCCCAGGGTTTTTTCCATCATAAATGACCCCCAGCACATACATGGATGTTTCCTAATTCTCCATATAAATGTGTAGGAAGTATTTAAGCGTATAAATGAGTTTATAAACCAAGTTATTTTAACTGCATTGCTCACTATTGCAAGCCTTTATGTTTTTAGGAGCATTAATTATGTTTATAATCAGTGTGTAGAGCTCACCCACCCTCTCCCTGTGGCTGCCATGGATGGAATCACTCCTGGGAAGTTTTTTCAGGTTCCTTTTGGGACCATCAGGGGCTCGGAGCAGATTAAGTTGGTCAAAAACCCCGTCCCTGGAAGTGTCCAAGGCCAGGCTGGACAGGGCTTGGAGCAACCTGGGATGGTGGTCACAGCAAGGGGTGGGACTGGTTGATCTTGAAGATCCCTCCCAAACCACTCTGGGATTCTAAGGAATATAAAATAAGCTTTTACCCAATTAGAGCCAGTCCTTGGGATCCCATTTCTTGTGAAAGAAAGCCGCTTTTCTGCCGGTTAGAATTTTTGTGACTTTTATTTGGTTTTCCTACAGAGAACCTAAAACTCCCAGGCATTCCAGGGACATGCCAATGCTGTTTTATCCCAACTGCTGAGCTCTCTTCCTTCCTTCCTTCCCTCAGATGCTGCTGACCGAGTACCTGGACATGAAGAACACGCGCACGGCCTCGGAGCCCTCGGCCCAGCTCAGCTACGCCAGCTCCGGCCGCGAGTTCGCCGCCTTCTTCGCCAAGAAGAAACCCCAGAGACCCAAAAACCCTCTCTTCAAGTGAGTGCTGGGGTTTTTAAGCTGTGCCTAAGGTGCCTTTGGTCCCTCGAGTGCTGCCGGTAATGGCAGTTCCACAGCGTGAGAGGTGTGGAAGTTGCGGGGTGGGGATTTAATGCCCGGAGCTGAAGATCTGTTATGGATTCAGGGCTGGGTTTTAGAGCTGAGCTCTTCCCGGGGTTCATTCCAGGACTGGGAATCCCATTACAGGAGCTGCTGCAGAGCATGGAGTGATCCATTTTGCCTCTCGTTGTCCATGGTAAATTCAGGAGCTGTTAGAGGGAGCGATAAAGGGCGCTGGACAAAGGGAATTAAGATAACTGTGTAATTACTGCATGGACTAAGCACTTAATCCTGTCACTAACTCCTTTAATTCAGCGGTCAGGCTGCAAAGAATTAAGTGGTTGGGAGGAGAGTGTAAGAGAGAAGAGGATGAGAGAGGCTGGGTGGCCAAGGGAAGGATTTGGGAGAGCAAATTTGTGCAGGGATAAGGAGCGAGGAGTTGCTGAGCAGCGCTGGTGGGAGAAGGGATTCACACCTCAATTCAGGGCAGCTGTGCTGGAATTTTCTTCTCTTCCACTGCCTCCCTGTGCTGGCCGTTCTCTTGGGCCACTTGAGGATTTTGGGAAGGACCAAAAAGTGCTGTTTTGGCAGAGGTGCTCCCAGTGGATGTCCTCTGACACTACCTGAGATCCCAGTTAGAAACCCAAGTCTTCCACACTGCCTTGGCTCTCCCAGGATGAGCTCTCCAGTCACTTCCTGCTGTTAGAGGTTAGGTGTTGCCTCCTTCCCCTGTCAACCCACGATTCTTACCCCTCACCCTTTATTTTAACCTTCCCAGGGCTGTTTCGGGCTGAGAATTCCACTTGGAATTTGCTCTGACCTGCAGGTGGATATTGGAGCAAAGCAGGGCTGCGCATCCCGTGTCTGTTCCCGGCTGTACAAGGACTCAAGTTCGGGGTTTGAGGACCAAGTTTGGGATTTAAGTTTGAGGAATGAGGATGCTCTGGCTCACCTGGAGCAGAGTAAGGCTGGGGAGAGTTTGTCAGCAGAGAGGAGGTGGCTGTAACTGTGTAAAGGGAAGGTGGGAGCAGCATCTCCCCCCACTCCTGGTGCCGTCACCGCGGTGACAGCAGCACTGGGATCTCTGATTTGGTTATCTGGCTGCTGTCAGCTGTCACCATATCCATGGAAATCTCCCTTGAAATGGAATTTCTCAGCCCACTGAGGTTTGTACGTGTTTGATGGAGAGTTATTCTTGTCTCCCCTCCCATCTTCAGTGCTTTCTGTGCCAGGCTCTTCTTCCTGCCTTTCCATTAGCTCTGCCCAAGTCAGAGGAGCTTTCCTCTTCTCACCACAATATCTGCATTTAATTCCTCAGGGGTCTCTTAGGGCAGGGCTCCACCTCGTGTTTTGCTCACAGGGGGATGGAGGTGTTGGTGCTGTGTCCTGTGGTAGCTGTGAGCTCATTTAATTAACATCAAATATCTCCTCTAGTTGTGTCTTCTGGGAGTAGTGGGAAGCTGTGTCCTGCTCTCTAGAAATCAGTAGCTGGTATTTAGAAGAGACTTGGAACCCTTATTTCCTTACCTTTAAAATAGGTATCGTAAAAAAAAATTGAAACTGTTTATTTAGTTGCAATGTTGGCTTGAAGAAGGAAGCTTCAGTTGAAGGGTAATTTGGGAATCTGGATAATTCATGCCACCATAAACCTGGCTTTGTTCTCTTCCCAAAAGTAGCCAAGGGCATGCTCAGGTTGCAAGATGGCAGCTGGGAAATAGGACAGGAGTGAATTGTACAAACAAGTGTTGAACACCCAATAAACCAGTCCCAGGCTGGGCTGTAATTCTGTGGAATTCTACATAAAACAAAAATATTTTGAAAGCTTTGTGGAAGCATCAGCATTGGGAGGGGAGTTACAAGGGGAGAGGAGTTAAGTGGGAATAGGAATGTGGGGAAGAGCAGCCCAAGGAGGTGGCAGAGGAAGGGAAGCAGGGGAGAAAAACGGGGTGGGTGTGGAAAAGAAGGGCTGAGATCTGGGTTTGGTGCCTGGAAAGACCTGTGGGATGGTGCTGCACTCATTGCCTCACCGGGGCCGGAAGGGAGCACGTGGGGAACGCAGAGCCAAGAATTTACAGCTCATTTAATTCAAGTCTGAAGGGTTTGCTGTATTTTGATAAATCGTTATTAGTTCAGTTGCGATGCCACCAACACTCCCAGCCCAAATTAAAGCAGAAAAGCCTCATTAATAGTAATGACCTCAACACTGGGGCCCAGGAGAGCTGTGAAATGCTTTCCCCTTGTCTCTGGTGTGGTGCCCATGTTCCCAGCGTCCCTCTGAGGCTGATTCCATCTTCCTTAGCTGCGGGCCTGGGGAGGGACCGAGGGCTGTTACAGCAAATCACCAACACCTTGAGGCCTTCTTGGGACAGAAGTTTCCTTTCCAAGTCTGGGGTCCGCTGGGGCTCTTTGAAGGTGCTTTGTCCCCACCACGAGCTCCCTTCTCCCTGGTCCCCAGAGCCCATCCCGGCATTCCCAGGGCTGGGTTTTTTTTGGGGAAGTGTCTTCCTGGAGCAGCAGCCATGGAGAACGTTCGCAGCACTGAGCTCAGACGGGCCGGGCACGAGGCCCTTGGCCGTGGGTCACTTGTGGTCACAGGGACATTGAGCTGTCCTGAGTCACTGAGGTGTCCCATCAGGGCTCGCTCTGGGGCCTTTTACTGTAAGTGCCAAAAATCCTGTTGGCGGGACAGAAATAGTTGGAAAAATATTTGGATTGGTCCCTGTGGACTGTTAAAGCTGTACAATAAATACCTAATAACTGACCGGTGTCTAATTTCCATGACAATCATATATTTTCATTTTCTATTGTTAAGAGCTGAGGGGTGCTCACAAGATGGATGCTTCCAGGGCTGGATTTATTTAATTCCTTTGAATTCCAGGTTTGAATCCTCATCCCATGCCATCAGCATGAGTGCCTACCTGCGGGAGCAGAGGAGGGAGCTGTACAGCAGGAGTGGGGAGCTGCAAGGTAGGGAAAGGGATCCTGTGGTAATTGGGTAATTCCCTTCTGCAGGAGCTGGAATATCCTGTCCAGCCTCTGTCAGGTATTGATCTCTGCTCTAAACCTCTCCAGGTTTTAAGCTCTTGTTTATTATGAGATTGTGAAGAGTTTCTCTTTATTCTCTCAGCGTTTTCAGCTGGAGGTCGAGGTCTTAAAAAACGTTCATAAAATAATGGGTGAAATACAAACAACCCCACCTCGAGCACTGGGTTTGGATACTGGAGCTACCTTGGATATTTATTTGCAATTTATTTCCTTACTGTGATGCTTACCCTGCAGTGCTTTGACAGCTGAGCTCAGGCAGCTCAGATTTGAAGCTGGATGGACTAAAGTGACCGATTTGTTGTGTTTTGTACACTTGAGGAGCTGCAGAATTTGCAGGTGCTGAATTTGGGGACTTGGGCTGCTTTTGCTGGTTTATGTTGCCCGTGGCAAGTGCTGTGTGTGCCCAGGGAGGTGTTCCCTGCTCCAAGCATGGCATCGTTTCGTGGGTTTCTCCTGAATGATCCAGTGGTTGGGTTTGGCAGCAGAATCCAGGGAATATCCTAAGACTCTCATGATCATGTCCAGCACAACTAAATTCTTTTGTATCATCTATTCCAGTTTCCTCCTGGGCTAATCATAACAAGAAAATAATTTATGTTCTTCAGTATTACAGCAATGACCAAGGGGAGAATTTCTCCTGGAACTCTTGTCCATGATAATTTTCAGCTGGCTTTTAATTGAGAATGTTTTATAATTTGCAAGAGAATTTTTGGATGACTTCATGTTCCCTTTCCCCTTTCATAACCTGTCCTCAGCAACAACTTAAACCCCCAAGGGTGTGAAAAAAAAGCCTTCAGAGACAGAGATTGTCCTTGTGACAGACGGAGTCGCTCGGGTGCCGGCAGAGGTGCCCTCAGCATCGATGGTCAGGGGTGTAATGGTTCTGTGGGGAGCTCTGAGATCCTTTGGGGTGCACTGAGAAGGAAGAACCCGAGCTGCCGACGTGCTGGGGGTGACAGCTGCCCACACCCCGAGCCCCCAGCGGGTGGGAACGAGGGGAAGTGGAGGTACCTGTCAGCTAAACGGGGATCTCGCCTTCCACACGCGCTTGGGAGGTGTTGAGCTCACAGCTCTCCTGCCTTTTGGGATTCAGGTTCTCACCTTCAAACGTGTCACACGCCCAGGACTGGCTGAGAGGAGTCACCGGGGTCAGTGGGATGTTGTGAAGCTGCTCCATCCCGTTACCAGGTTTTATTCCAGTGGGATTTAAGTAGTTACTTCTCCGCGGTTACCAGCTCTTTGTTACAAACTGTGTGGGACAAATGTGGGCTCAAAGCCGAGAATTTTGCAGCTGTCGAGAATCTGGAGCTTTTGGGGGCCATCAGGGAGCCTGCAGCACTTGCTCCAGAATTTCCTGTCCTTTTGGGATGAGCCCTGTTGCCTTCTGTCATTCCCAGTTGTCCACACGGCTTTAAAACCAAGCAGAGAGCAGAACTGACTCTCTCCATATCCGTGTCCTGCTCCAGGTACCTCGTGGCTGAGATTTGGGGATTTTTGTGGTTACTGCTGTTACACTGAGGGTTTTAAGGAGCTCCTGTCCTGGGTTTGGAGCTCGTTCAGAACCAGATTTCGTGGAAGAGTGATTTCTTACGGATACAGGACAACTCTTGGGGCAGCATTTGGGATGAGCAGGGAGCGCTTTCAGGAGAGGAGGATGCAGAGGAGCTGCTCGGGCTGCTCATTCCCCACGGGGTGGGGAAGAACAAAGCCCAGGAGCTGACAAAGAAGTAAAGGACAAAACCCAGGAATTAGTGTGGAGAGGGCCAAGATCCTGCTGCCCTCTGCAGCTCAATTGGAAGAGCCTGGACGTGATGCAATAGGTGACAGAAAGTCAGGGTGGGGAGTCAGTGGGGACAATAGATGAGATGACTTTGCTGAGATTCTTTGCAGTTGAACCATCAAGAAAAGTTTCCCTTTGAACCTGACGTTAAAAATGCAGTAACCTCTGTCTCTATTATGAGCTGCTGCTCCCTTTTAGGGAGCTCATTAATCTTCCCGAATCCCAGACCACAGCAAGATCTGCATTTGGATTTTTATTTTTTTATATATATTTTTTTTTTTTTAATCCCTTTTAAAGAAAAATACAATTTAATTGTTCAATCAGGTTCGTGGAAAGCAGGCATGTGACACTCTGTGTTCTGTGAAGGCTGCACAGTTTCTGTTCCCAACAGCCTTATCCACGGGGATGATTTTTCAGTGGCAGCAGGGGGAGGGTGACTTGTTAGGGAATCTTTTTTCCTGAAAAGACCTTCAAAGAAACATATGCATGAAAAGAAAGGAATTTATAAAAGTTTGGCTCACGCTAACTTTTTGAAATAAGAATTTAATTTAAATAGCCTTAAAAATGTGTAAAGATCAGAGCGATGCTTTGTCATTAACCCCTTTGATTTGGACTGAAATAGTGCAGAACACGAGGCTCACATTTATCCCTCAGTGGGAGAAAGGGACCTGCTGCAAGTGATTTAGAGCTGGAATTCTTCTGTCTTATGCCACTGAAATTGCAGGAGAAAGGCTTTGGCCGTGTGCTTTTTCACTTGAAGTTGGATACACGAGTTCTCTGACAGCTGTCATTAAAAAAAAGGTGGGGGCAAAAACGTAAGTGAAATATTTCCTTCTGGACTGGCACAGTCTGGGGAGAGCTGGGGGTGCTCACCTGGAGAGGAGGAGGCTCCAGGGACACCTCAGAGCCCCTTCCAGGGCCTGAAGGGGCTCCAGGAGAGCTGCAGAGGGACTGGGGACAAGGCCTGGAGGGACAGGAGCCAGGGAATGGCTTCCCACTGCCAGAGGGCAGGGCTGGGTGGGAGATTGGGAAGGGATTCCTGGCTGGGAGGGTGGGGAGGGGCTAGAATGGAATTCCCAGAGAAGCTGTGGCTGCCCCTGGATCCCTGGCAGTGTCCAAGGCCAGGCTGGACAGGGCTTGGAGCACCCTGGGACCATGGAAGGTGTCCCTGCCCATGGCACGGGTGGCCCTGGATGATTTTAAGGTCCCTTCCAACCCAAAGCATTCCACGATTCTCTGAACGGCGCGGAATCCCAGCTGCCACTTCATCACTTGCCCCTCTTCCGGTTTTTGCACTTGGCTTCCAGATTTCTGCTCAAAGGGAAATATTTAGGAATTTTACACTCTGTTTAGGTTGGGTTTGGTTGGTAGTTCCAAGCAGGTGCCACTCTGTCAGAGCTGTTGGCTGCGGGCTCCTCCAGGATCCATGGGGTGTCACTCCCGAGCCCTGTGTCCCGGGGGGATTCCCAGCCCTGGAGCTCGCTCCCAGGAGCCGTGGGCTCGGCTCAGTTTCTCAGAGGGAATGGGAACAGACATCTTTATGCACTGTGAAAATCCCAGGAGCCTGGAGGGGCCTGAGGAGCTCAGAAAAGCATCCAGCTCCTCCCTTCTCTGGGTCACAGCCGGGTCAGCTCTGCCCTGTCCTGCAGCTGGGCTGGTGCTGACCATGGAATGGGAATTCCCTGGAGCTGCCGTGCTTCCCAAGGAGATAAATGGACTCCACACCTCCTCAGCACCTCCGAAAATTTAGGCTTTTTGCTTCTTTCCCCTTTGGAAGCTCAGGGCACTTCTGCAATAATTCAACTTCTCCGTGGCTTTGTGGAGCAGGATTTTATTGGGAATGTAGCTGTGGGATGCATTGTCCGGGGAAGGATGATGGGAGCAGGAGTAGGGTCAGAATTCCAGAGTCACCACTCGGTCCCATGTTAGATGCCACTGATTTTTATTGATTATTGAAGGTATTGATTCATAGACAGACCAACAGTGGCTGCCCTGCCTGGCAGGGGATGCTCCATGTGCTGTTCCTCCAGGAATCAGCCTACAAATACTTGTGGTACATTAAAGGATGGAAAATATTCCTGGATTGTTGTCATGCCTTTGTTTTTAATTTCAGTTGGTTTGGGGTTTTTAGGAAAAGTTCTGTCTCTGATCCTGCTGCTTTGGCATCTTGTGGGGGAGTTTGTGCTCTGCTGGCACTGGGATTTGGGATGGGGCTTGTTGTACAAGGAAGGAAGAAAAAGTCCCCTGGCTTCACAGAGAAGAGTCTTTAACAGAACAAAGAATGAAATTTGTGCTCCAAAGCTGAACCCTCACAGCTATGGGATGCATTTTGTGTGCTGAACTAAAACAGCCAAAATTCAATGCGTCTTTATGAAGTTATTTAAGCACTTTCTGTCCAGAGCATTCCAGGGATGCAGTGCACTTCTTCCCACTTAAAAAAAAAAAAAATTGGATCAGTTCCCCTTGCTTCTGTTTTCTTAAGCACTTGGGTTTGAAGGAACAGCAGGGAAATTGCAAGAGATGATCTTTAAAGTCCCTTCCAACCAAACCATTCTGGGACTCTGTGAAGTTTCAGTTGGTCAGAGGTGATTGTAAATCCGGAACTTTTGCATCGTTGGGAGTAGCAGAATATTGCATGAACTAAAGTCTCATGGAAGAGGCTCTTGTGGATTTTAAATATGTAGCCCTCAAATATCTGAAAGCTGACCAGTGGTTTAGCTGGAAGTGGAGAGCACTTCCACACCCTGGGAGTGCCCAAGGCCAGGCTGGACGGAGCTTGGAGCAGCCTGGGATAGTGGGAGGTGTCCCTGCCCATGGCAGGGGTGGCACTGGATGGGCTTTAAGGTCCCTTCCAACCCAACCCAGTCTGGAATTCCAGGAACCTTCCAGGTTGCTCAGCTCTGGCAAAGGATGGCAAATGTGGCAGTGAAATAAAGCTCTGCTGTAACAACACAATGAATTATGGTGGGTAGTTTTTAGGATCTCCATGGATTTTTTTTCTTGCTGGCCAAGTGATAAATGGAAAGCCCTGAACACCCCTCTGATACAAATCTAAATTTGGGGGGTGGGTTTGGGTTACCACTTTGCTGCTCATCTCTTCTCCACTCAAACCTGAAAATTTCCTTACCGTAAGGTTTCAAGTAATTAAAGAAAACTGAGGAGAAACTCTGCTAATTAGGATTTTGACGCCAAGAAATGGCGGCGGAGGCAAACGGGATCTGAAATGACAAGGGCACGATGTAAGGCCAGGTCCAGGGAAAATGCAGTTATTTGTAGGTGCCTTGTTCCATTTGGATTCACAAAGGGCTGCCGGAGGGAGCCAGCTGTGCTCAGCAGTGACAGAAACCAATCCTGACATTTGGGATAATGAAAATTCGGTTCAGCACCTCTCAGAGATGTGTATGATAATGTGTTGTCAGTCAGAGGTGGTGGGGAGGGGAAGAGGGAATGGGATTCCTGTCTGGGTAAAGGAGACCTTGTGACAAGTGGCCTGTGCTGGTTAAAAAAAATTCCTTTAGGAAGGATGGGAACAAACCAGTGGAAAGATCAGCCGAGGAGAGGGAGCCGGTGCGATATCCCGAATCTCCTGTCACGCCACTGCTTTTGTCTCCTCGTGATGTGCAGGATCCCAGCTGGCTCTGAGCTTGGGCAGGGCTGGGGGACAGGGGGGAGCAGGGCTTTGCTGGGGTTTGCCAGCTGCAAGGCCAGCAGCTCTCCCAGCCCTTGGAAAAGCCATCCCCGATTTCCTCGGCGTGTGTTCGGCCCGGTGTAGCGGATTAGCGGCACGGCCTCTTCAAAGGCTGCCCAATCAAGGAGGGGTTATTAAAAGCAGGCTGCTTTATGACTGAGAATTAATTAGAGCAGCATTTTCATGCAAAACATCCAATTTTTTGATTAGCAATGGAGCAGGGCCGCAATTAACACTCTAGGAAGCTTAAATTTCCAACGTTTTGATTCTCAGGAAATGAGATTATCAAACTGGGGTCAGGCCCTTGACAGCAAAAGGGGGATTATGTGTAAGAAAATCGTTTGTTTCTTGATTTTTCCTCGGAGATTGTTATTAAAGCTGCAGTTCAGAGGGATATACCTAGAAAAAGGAGGCGGGAGGGTCCCTTTGCTTTGTCGGCACAAAGAGCTCCTGGTGTTGGGGAGAGCACGTTTGGCATTTCATCTCCAGTAACAGGTTCCCCTTGCTGGGTGGGGTAGGCCCTCCTTTTCCCATCCACGTGGGTTTGTTTTTCTCCTTTTAAACAACGTTTTTGATCCCTTTCGGGTGTCTAAACGTGTGTGCATTGCTGCTTATTAAAGGCTGACCTCGGCCAGCAGTCGGGTCTGTGAAAAAGGATCAGGGCATCTCCCTTAATCCTGGAGGACATCTGGGGGGGTTGGGATTTCCCACTTAATTCTCGTCACTTCTCGGGGAGATGTGAGGTGTTGGAAGTCCGGCTTGGGCTGTGAAATCTCTGCTGTGTGTCGGGGACTTTGAGCAAGGTAAGGCAGGAGGAGGAGTTTTGGTGTCAGGGCGATATTTGCTGCCAGGTCAGAGGGTGCCCATGAGCACCGGGAGCATCGCTGTCATGGGATGGTTTTGGGTTGGGAGGGACCTTAAAGATCATCCAGTGCCACCCCTGCCATGGGCAGGGACACGTCCCGCTATCCCAGGGTGCTCCCAGCCCCAATGTCCAGCCTGGCCTTGGGCACTGCCAGGGATCCAGGGGCAGCCACAGCTTCTCTGGGAATTCTCTTCCGGGGCCTCCCCGCCTCGGTCTTGCCCTCAGCCTCCTCTTTCTTTAATCTTTAGCCCCTCGCACTGTTCTCACTTCTAAGCCCAAACACCTCTCAGGTGCCGCAGGGTCCTTTTGGAACGGGAAAACCAAAAACAGGGGCATGGAGGGGGTGTATGAGGAGAGGAACTTCTCAAACAGAGATGGAGAACGCTGGAATCAGCTTTGAGTTCTGTCACCAGCTTGGGTTCTCCGTCCTCCCACCTCTGCCATTACTGCCACGCTTCCCTCCCCTACTGATATGAGGGAACACATTCCTTATTTTATAAAATATCCCACAAATGCTCCAGTCTCGCTAATTTTGCTGGGAAGCTGCTCCAGCCAGGATTGGTTGGGTTGTGTTGTTACAGTTCTGGGCAGAGACTCCCAGGTTTTCTGGGACTCGCTGTGTCCCAGTGCCTCGCCTGCAAGCCAATCCTTGATTTTCAAGGCACTTATTTACAGC